>JAJEOU010002538.1:0-12269 GCA_021534815.1 Acrocephalus arundinaceus | reverse complement strand
CTGGGGGTGCAGGAGGGTTGGTTTGTGGTCGGGGTGCCATGGGGGAATGTATCCATCCTAATTACACAGACCTTCCAAGTGCGCTTTCCAGCTAATACAAACCCAGCACTTTCCCCACAAATAGTTGGCATGCTCCCCTCTTTCAGGAAATAATTTTGTTGTCCTGGAGAGTCATAAACACAGAGTTTCT
This sequence comes from Acrocephalus arundinaceus, assembly GCA_021534815.1. NCBI lineage: Eukaryota > Metazoa > Chordata > Aves > Passeriformes > Sylviidae > Acrocephalus > Acrocephalus arundinaceus. Next base: position 12,079 of record JAJEOU010002538.1, on the reverse strand, counting down.
GGGGGTCATTTTCACAGGGTGCCCCAGTATCTCAGATGACTTCACCTCAAACTTACACTTTTGTCAGGTGCTGATCATTCTGTTCTACAGCTAGTCAAAAATTGCACTGGAGTTCCCTTTATCTCTTTCTCCACTGGTTCGAGCCACGTTTATTGTCCTGTGTAAAAACTTTTACATCCTTTTATCATTTTTGCTGCTCAGTCTTTAAGCCCTACCCAGCACCTTCAGCGTGTGGGGAAAAGCCACGCTATGGAAAGCCAAGCGTGCACAAAACAGCCTGGAAACTTTATTGGAATAAAGGGACAGAGTTTGCACAGCCAGACCCCGCGGGGTTCCTCTCTCGAGGTTTCGGAGGATGCAGCCTCCTTTTATCCCGAACTCTCGGCCGCTCGTTGCCCTCTTCCTTTCCCCATTGGCTGAGGCACCTGGAAAGGAGCAGCATATTTAAATATTCATTTATTCATTCATTCATTCATTTATTTAAACATATATATATAAATATATATATATTATATTTATATATTTATGTAAGATATATATAAATTTTAATATTTTTATCTATTTTCTGGAGATATAATTCATATTTCATTTTTCCTTTCAACATTGGCTGAGGCACTGCGAAGGAGCAGCATATTTAAATATTCATTTATTCATTAATTCATTCATTCATTCATTCATTTAAATACATATATATATATAATATTTATATATTTACGTAAAATATTTTTATATTTTAATATTTTTATCTATTTTCTGGAGATCTATTTCATATTTCATTTTTCCTTTCCCATTGACTGAATGGCGCTGCCGGGAAGGTGCAGCCATCCCAAACCACCCACCCCATATCCCCCTGACCCTGTCATTTCCCCCCACACTTCCCAACTTCAGCCTGGCTGGGTGATGCAAGAGACTTTGTGGGGACCCCCGATTCCCCTGAAGTTGAGGAGTTCAAACTTTGCGGCCCAGCCCCGAGGGTTCCGTGCCAAACTCGAGCTCTGCAGGGACATCCAGACCCGTTTTGCGCTCGCTGCTGCCCTCCGGTGGGCAATTCCCGAACCGCAGCGCCACGGAGAGTTCGGGGATGTGCGGGCTGAAGAGGGAAAATCCCCTGGTTTGAAAGGAAAAAGAGTTTCCTGAGCGGGACACCAGGGGGTTCATAAATGAATGGGCGGTGGTGCCGCTCTCCCCGAGCCTCGGGCTGCTCCGTGATCTCAGAAATTCCCTCAGACCCCAAAGAGCAGCACGTGCGCATCAGGAATTCCTGCTGGATAACAAACTCCTCCTTTAACAAACCTTGGGAACTCATTTCTCTTGCCCGAAGAACCGCCCAAGTGGGACATTGTCGCTATTGAACTTTCAAAGAGAGTTCCTGCCCCAGATTGCAGCTGGGCTGCAGAACACCGATGGCCAAAGTCCCCTGTGGTGTGAGCTGTGAACGCCGCCCGAGAGCTCCGGAGCTCTGCCGCCCCTCCCGGCTGTGCCCGGCCGCCCTGGGAGCGGGGCCTCCCCTGGGCTGTGCCGGCAGAGCCAAGGCCGGAGCCCGGGCTGCTCCCCCGGCCCTGGGGCTCAGCCCTTGGGCCCCGGAGCGGGGCAGAGGCGCCGACCCTTCCCCGAGTGCTGCCCTGAGCTCCTGGGGGTTTGTCACAGCTACAAACCTGTCCTGCCCTGAGCTCCTGGGGGTTTGTCACAGCTACAAACCTGTCCTGAGCTCCTGGGGGTTTGTCACAGCTACAAACCTGTCCTGAGCTCCTGGGGGTTTGTCACAGCTACAAACCTGCCCTGAGCTCCTGGGGGTTTGTCACAGCTACAAACCTGTCCTGAGCTCCTGGGGGTTTGTCACAGCTACAAACCTGTCCTGAGCTCCTGGGGGTTTGTCACAGCTACAAACCTGTCCTGCCCTGAGCTCCTGGGGGTTTGTCACAGCTACAAACCTGTCCTGCCCTGAGCTCCTGGGGGTTTCTGTCCCTGTCCCTGCCCCTGTGCCCGCAGCACCTGCCCGGGTCAGACCCCGCAGGTCCCTGTGTGTGGGAGCAGCAGCAGCAGCAGCAGCAGCAAAGGCACCGGGAATGTTCCTCCAGGATCCTCCAGCCCTGGAGATCTGTGGTAAGTCACCCTGGGGCCATTTTGGGTTTAGACTGATTGATATTAGATTGTTTTCTCTGTGTGCTTTAACCACTGAGTGAGTAGCACAGCGAGCTTTGCCAACGAACCTCGTGGTGCTTTTGCTTTTATTTCAAACCTGATTTTGCTGATGCCTTTGCCTGTGGTTCTCTAAGTGACCTTAAGGCTCTCATGTGCCACAAAATCTTAAATGGCAATATAGAACCATTAAACTGTTTGTGGCAGTACCAGCGGTTCACATCTGGGAATATGTGACCACGTACTGGTAAATTGAATTACTTTTGTAAATTTTCTCTTTTCATTATTGAGGGGTTTAAAATTTCAGCTGTAAGGAAATTCCTGAGTTACTATAAAGCTAGCATGATCCAGTGACATTTCCATGAGTTGTAGATGCAGCTGATCATGGCTCCCAGCAGGGCAAGGAGCTCTGTGTGGGAGCAAGCAATAGTGAGAAGAAAATGTTTAGCATTTGCCTTATTTACTACAGATCTTAAAATCCGTGCAGGTTTTCTGTGAAGCATGAGAAGGATTCCTTAGTTGTGCTGCTGAGCTTTAGTTCTTCATTGCAACAAAGGTACAAAGGCTGTGGCCAAAGGAGTTGTGGAATCATCTTTTCTGTATCTCTTAAATATTTTAAATTACTGGGATTTAAATATTTTAAATTACTGAAAGTTTTGTCAGCTGGCAAGGCCTGGTTTTCACTGAAAAATACTTGGCAGAGGGGTTATTTCAGGGAAGGAATTCCAAGCAAAGCACAGTTCCAGGGTTTTTCATCACAGCGCATGAAATAGTCCCACCTGATGATTCCAGCACGTGTGCCTGGCAGGATGGAGTGAGGAATGCCAGGATGCCGTGTCTGCAGCAGCTGAGATTTTGGGATGCCTGGTGGGGAGATCCCCTTTCCATGGCTGTTGGGAGAGGGCTGGAATAGCAGGGCTGGGTGCCCTGTCCTTCCAAACCCCACGTGGAGGGAGGAGACAGCAGCACCCGAGCTGCTGGGTTTGTGTGGGTGCTGCAGAGAATCCTTCACCTGCAGCCAAACCTGGGCGGCAGCTGAAATCACCTCAGTTTACAGCCACGGATGCTGTTTTAGGGTTTCTTTGATACGAGCTGATTACCAGGCTTTTCCCTGCAGTTGTGTGGGGAGTGACCCGGGAAGCCTCTGTTGGTCCAACAGTTCATACCTGGATCTCAGCCAGAGCCTGGAGCAGAGCTCAGCTCCATCCCAATGACATCAGAGCTCCTGGGGATGGTCCTGGGACCTCCCTCCTGCAGAGCCCACAGGTCCCTCTCACATGAGCCATTTGCACTGAGCCATAATTTCATGGAATTCTGGAATGGTTTGGGTTGGAGGGATTTAAAAGCCCACCCTGTCTCACCCCATTTCCCCTGGGCCAGGCTGCTCCAAACCCCATCCCACCCTGGCCTTGAACCCTTCCAGGGATGAGGCAGCCAGCACTACCCTGAGGCAGGGGAACATCGATATGGATCTAGTCCATAAATATATTTTAAGGATCCCTGTGACAAGAGCTCAAACCCCTCAGTGCCAAAGGGATTTGCTTGCATGTTTGGCTCCTCCAGGTGAGGGACGGGCGCTGTGGGGTCAGTGGCCCACCCTGGCAGGTGAGCAGGGCAGGCTGTCCCTGCGGCAGCGCGGGGCTCGTGCTGCTGTGCGCAGTGCTGCCTGCTGGGCACACCGGTTCTCCCGCAGCAGCTGCTCCTGCTGGTCCTGCAGCCGGGTTTTGGCGTCCCTGAGGAGCTGGCAGTGTTGGAGGCGGCCGAGCAGCTCCTGGCGCAGGAGCCTGTTCTCCGCTTTCACCTCTTCCACGTGCTGGATCAGAGCCTGGAGCGCCACCTCGTCCGCTCCCCAGGTGAGCTCCTGCATCCTCTGCTGGAACTGCTGCTCGCAGTCAGCCTTTTCCTGCTGGAACCTGCTCCTGATGGCGTTGGTTTCCTCAGCACAGCGGATCCTGGTGACGCGCAGTTCCTTCTCCAGCGCCTTCACCTGCTGCTCCGCCTGCACCTTCTGCTCCTTGTAGGGCTCCAGCTCCTGCAGCTGCGTGTCCAGGAGCGAGGCCTCGGCCTCCGTGTCCTTCAGGGCGTCCCTCACCTCCTGCTCCTTGCCGGCATAGCGCGGGATCAGCTCCTCCTTCTGCGCCTGGATTTGGGCCAGATCCTGGCAGTTCTGGTGGTTCAGGGTGATGACCATATCCGGGGGGTCCTGCCTGAGCTTTGCTCCACAGGACAGGTAAGACTGGCTCTGCTCCTGAGTGCCCTTGGCCTCCTTTTCCAGGCGTTTGTTTGCCTGCAGGAGCTGCTCGGCCCTTCCCAGGTACGTGTCCAGGTGTTGTGTGAGGATCCTGCATTCCTCCTGCAGGTACAGTTTCCTCTCCCGGACAGGGTCTTCCGTGTCACTCGTTTCTTTGGGTGCCTCTCCATCCTTGGCCTTTGTTGCTTTGGATGCCATATCCCAGTCAAACTGAAAAACTGAAACTGGAGGAAAAAAAACCAGCTCAGAGTGAACATTTTTGTCCCAGTCCTGTCTTTGTGTTTCCAACTGGTTCTTCCAGCAGCTCAAATGTTTCACCCAAAACTATTTGGGGTGGAAGAGCAGCTGCCATACCTGGATTTGCATTTCCCGTCCTGAATTGCCTCAGGAGAAAAGCAAAAATGCACATTTTTTAAGATTTCTCTTTTTTTGCCATATAATGTTGGGATATTCCTGCAGTTTGGAGGAAAAAGTGCAAGTCTGCCCCGTTCCTCCCTCACTGACTCCTGTGTTTGAAATGGCAGCTGCATCCCAAACCAGTATCTCCTGTCCAAAACAGTATCTCACGTCCCAATTTCAGGAGATTCTCTTTTAAAAATATATTTATCAGCATTAATTTAATGAGATTCAGGTTGTCAAAGGCTTTTTAAGCATTAATTTCAAGATGGGCTACATTTCTGAACTATTTATCCCAGTGTAGGATGCTGGAATTCAGGATTTGGAGCTGGAGTCTGACAAGTCCGATGGTTTTAGTCAATATTTGTAATTAAAAATTCTCATTTCCTAATACAACTCATGTTAATTCCTAAGGCAAAAAAATTGCAAAATTCCAGGAGATGGGAGAAAAACAGAATAAATCCACAAAATCCCAGCACAGGCTGCACGGATGCTGGAATTTTGGGGGCTTGATATAGGGGATTTGTGAGGGTCAGAGAATTCCCACGTGCCCCTGGGAAAAGGACGAAGTTGGGGCTGTACAAAATTCGGGATTTTAAGGCACTGACCTTCCCTGCTCTCAGGATTTCCCTGGTCCCGCCGCTTCCAGTTTGCTGCTGGCCGGGCGGGCGCTGGAGTTTGTGTTTGGAGCTGTGTCCATGGAGACGGAGGTGAGGTCACAAGGGAAGAGCTGCAGAGAGGAGCTGCAGTGGGATCCCAGCCCCGGGCAGGTGCCACAGGGGGGTCTGATCCCAAGGAAGCTCCGCAGCACGATCCCATCCCTGGGAAACTCTGTCACCAGCACCCCCAGATCCTTTCCCAGATTTCCAGCTGCTCTGTCCCAAGCCTGGAGCCTTCCCTGGGGTTGCTGTGGCCCCAGGGCAGGACGCAGCACTCGGCCGTGCTGACCCTCACACCAGTGACCCATGGATCCCATCCCACCAGCCCAGCCTGGCCGGATCCATCCCAGGGGATCCAGGGTGAGTCTGGTCTGGGCACGAAGCTGATGGAAGGAGGCAGGAGGCGGTGCAGCTCCTGAAGGTGATGCTGCTTCCCAAACCTTCAGCTTTTCCTGGGATGGCAGCTCCCAGGGCTCCATGCTGCATTGAATTTAGTGGGCTTTGTGGAATTAATGTATCTGGAACAATTAATGGTTATTTTAGTGTTTCTTGAGGACCTTGAGAAATGGATGTGTGGAAAGATGCATGTTGAAATAAAAAGAAGCTGTTTCTACTTTCATAGAGATGGTGGCAAAATCTGCAGGAATCAAGAGGAGTTTTGTTGTAACATGAGGTGGAAAAATGGGAAATAAAGCTAAGAAAGGTAGGAAAAAAACAAAAGGATGGAAGAAGCAGGCTGAAAAAAGCTGAAATGGATTTCTTATTCTTATTCTTATTCCATATTATCATGGGATCCCAGGATGGTGGTGGGTTGGAAGGACTTCAGTCTTATTCTACTCCATGCCATGGGCAGGGACACCTTCCTCTAGCCCAGGCTGCTCCAAGCCCCATCAAATCAAGCATCCCCAGAGAGCCCCCAGGCCTCACTGGACTCCTCCTGGCAGCACTGGCAGCTGTCACTGGCACCCCCTGAGCCCTGAGGCCACCGTGCCTGGTGAAGACAAAGAGTCAGGGATGGAACCACCGGTGTCACCAGGATGGCAGAACTGGCAGAGAGGCTCCCACAGGGTGGACACTGGACAAGCCCTGTGGACACCCACCCTCAGCCATGGCTGGGGTGTCAGGGTGCAGTTTCGTGGGGTGGGGGGAGCACAGCAGGGATTTTCTTCTCTTTTTGGTTTTTTTTTCCTCCCTTCCCATACTTTTCTTTTCAATTATTGAACTGGTTCTTATTCAATCCATGAATTTTTTTCATTTTTCTCCACCTGATCCTGCTCTGGTGACTTTGGACACAGGGCTGGAGTGACAGCACAAGGGGAAATGGTTTGCCATTCCCACAGGGCAGGGTTAGTTGGGATATTGGGGATAAATCCTTCCCTGTGAGGGTGGGCAGGCCCTGGCACAGGGTGCCCAGAGCAGCTGTGGCTGTCCCTGGATCCCTGGAAGTGCCCAAGGTCAGGCTGGATGGGGCTTGGAACACCCTGCTATAGTGGAAAGTGTCCCTGCCCATGACAAGGGCATGAGACTGGGTGGGCTTTAAGGTCCCTTCTCACCCAAACCCTTCTGTGATTCAATGACTTCATAAATCCCTTCTTTCCTTCTCTCCTTGTTTCACAGCCTCTGCCTGTTGTGGATGTTGAAGCTGAAAGGGCAGTGTTCACCTCCTGCCTGCACAAGGACCAGTCCCTTGCCAATGTCTCACCAGTGCCTCACCAGTTCCTCACCAGTGCCTCACCAGTTCCTCACCAGTGCCTCACCAGTGCCTCGCCAGTGCCTCGCCAGTGCCTCGCCAGTGCCTCACCAGTGCCTCAGGCTCTGGTGTCACTCAGTTGTTGGTCACTTTTCTGCTCATGGCAGGATAATTTCTGACTCTGCAGTCAGAGGAATGCAGTATCTTTCCTGGCCTGGGTTGTCTCCCAGGTGTCCCAGGCTGTTCCTGGGGCTCAATGTCACACGAGTGTGAGTGTGAAGAGTTGTCACAGTCAGACTGTGAGGAAAGAGGATCTGATCTCTGAAAGATAAACGAGATAACCGCGGCAGGAGCTGGTGGAGAGCTGTGTGCAAGGCAAAAGGAGCTGGAACAGAAACATGAAGAGGTCTGGAGAGGAGATGGATCCAAGGGCCATGTGACAGTGCTGGTATAAGAGACAGAGCAGGGATAAAGTTCAGTGAGGAGAAACTGGACACGAAAGATAAAGAGTGACAAAGCAACCAGGAAACTGTGAAAGCAGCAGGGATAGAACAGGGAGGACTGCAGTGTCCTGGGACAGCTCAGAGCAAATTATTCCCTCTGCACTTTGGCTTTTGTCACGGAGCAGCACCTGAGCGCCGCGTCCCAGAACGGACCCGTGGCGGGCTGTAAATTCCTCTGTGGTGCCCTGTGCCGGCAGCAGCGGTGCAGGCGCTGCCCATTGTCTGTTTGTTTCTCCCGTGGCTGGTTCCTGCATTCCCCGGGTGGCTGATCCCTCTGTAGTGCCCTGTGCCGGCAGCAGCGGTGCAGCGGCTGCCCATTGTTGTCTCTCCCGTGGCTGGTTCCCGGGTCGCTCATCCCTCTGTAGTGCCCTGAGCCGGCAGGAGCGGTGCAGGCGCTGCCCATTGTTTGTTTGTTTTTTCCTCCCGTGGCATGGCTGGTTCCTGCAGTCCCCGTGTCCCCGATCCCTCTGTGGTGCCCTGTGCCGGCAGCAGCGGTGCCGGCGCTGCCCATTGTTTGTTTTTTCCTCCCGTGGCTGGTTCCTGCAGTTCCCGTGTCCCTGATCCCTCTGTAGTGCCCTGTGCCGGCAGCAGCGGTGCAGGCGCTGCCCATTGTTTGTTTTTTCTTCCCGTGGCATGGCTGGTTCCTGCAGTCCTCGGGTCTCCATTGTTTGTCTCTCCCGTGGCAGCGCTGGTTCCTGCAGTCCCCGTGTCCCGATCCCTCTGTAGTGCCCTGTGCCGGCAGGAGCGGTGCAGGCGCTGCCCATTGTTTGTTTGTTTTTTCCTCCCGTGGCACGGCTGGTTCCTGCAGTCCTCGGGTCTCCATTGTTTGTCTCTCCCGTGGCAGCGCTGGTTCCTGCAGTCCCCGTGTCCCTCATCCCTCTGTAGTGCCCTGTGCCGGCAGCAGCGGTGCCGGCGCTGCCCATTGTTTGTTTTTTCCTCCCGTGGCTGGTTCCTGCAGTTCCCGTGTCCCTCATCCCTTGTAGTGCCCTGTGCCGGCAGGAGCGGTGCAGGCGCTGCCCATTGTTTGTTTTTTCCTCCCGTGGCATGGCTGGTTCCTGCAGTTCCCGTGTCCCTCATCCCTCTGTAGTGCCCTGTGCCGGCAGCAGCGGTGCAGGCGCTGCCCATTGTTTGTTTTTTCCTCCCGTGGCTGGTTCCTGCAGTTCCCGTGTCCCTGATCCCTCTGTAGTGCCCTGTGCCGGCAGCAGCGGTGCAGGCGCTGCCCATTGTTGTTTTTTCCTCCCGTGGCACGGCTGGTTCCTGCATTCCCCGGGTGGCTCGCAGGCGGAGCCACGCAGGGCGGGGCGGATCGAACTCCATTTCCCAGGGACTCCGTTTCCCAGGCACACCGCGGAGGGCGGCGCGGCCCGGGAGCGGCCCCGGGAGCGGCTCCAGGCCAGGGCGGAGGGAGCGGAGCGGGGCGCTGCCGCAGCGGGAGCGCGGCCGCCGCTCGGCGCAGCCCGGCCCGGCCCCGCACATCCGGGCGCTCCCGCAGGCCCGGCCCGTCCCGTCCCGGCGCTGCCCGGGCGATCCCGGGCGGCTCGGCCCGGCCCGGCCCGGCTCGGCCCGGCGCGATGCTGCGCTGCATGCCGCCGCTCTGGCGCTGCAACCGGCACGTGGAGGCGCTGGACGGCGGCACTGCTCCTTGCAGGCCGTGCCCGAGGAGATCTACCGCTACAGCCGCTCGCTCGAAGAGCTGCTGCTGGACGCCAACCAGCTCCGCGAGCTGCCCAAGGTGAGTCCCCGCACGGGCGCCGCCGCCCGCGGCTCCCGGAGCGCGGCTGGGCCCGGCCGGGGCCGCCCCGGCCCGCGGGGGCCGCCCCAGCGCTGCCCCGGCCTGCGCGGTCCCCGCCGGCCCGGCGGCCTCGGCTCAGCCCGGCGGCCCCGCCGCGCTCCGGGGCCGGCACCGAGCGCTCCCTGCCACCGCCACGGGCCGGGGACCGCGGGGGCAGCCCCGGCTGGGCAGGAGCCCCTCCGCTGGTGAGCGGGTAAAGGGGTCCCCTGCCCGCGGGGGAGATCGCGTTACCCGGAGTCATCAGTCCTGTGACAGGCACGGGCACTGCCAAGCAAAGCACGGCATGAATTATAAAAAAACCTCTGGTTTAATCAGTAAACTGCAGAAAGTGTCGAGTAAGTTAATTAAAAGCGATAGAGCTGCTTGATAGTTACTGTCATAGGGCTCCTGGAGCATCTCTGCCGTGCAGACAGGCTGGGAGAGCTGGGGGTGTTTGGCCTCAAGAGGAGAAGCTCTGGGGAAATCTTAGGGCCCCTTCCAGTGCCTAAAGGGGCTCCAGGAGAGATGGAGAGGGGCTTGGACAAGGGCCATGGAGGAATGGGACGAGGGAATGGCTTCCTGCTGCCAGAGGGCAGGGTTAAAGGGTTATTGGGAAGAAATTATTTCCTGGAGGGTGGGGAGGCCCTGGCACAGGTGCCCAGAGGCAGCTGTGGCTGCCCCATTCCTGGAAGTGTCCAAGGCCACGTTGGACAGGGCTTGGAGCAGCCTGGGATGGTGGAAGGTGTCCCTGCCCATGGCAGGAGGTTGAGACTGGATGGTTTTAAGATTCGTTCCATCCCAAATTATTCATTCCTGCTCTGTGGCTCCAGCCTGCACTTGCAGCCTCTGCTGCCATTCTGTTCAGCTGCAGGGCTCTGCACCAGGATAAGCCCTCCATGTGCTGTTCCATGCCTCCGTGATCGCTGCAGAAGCAAAGGGCTGGAGATCTGCTCTGCTGCCAGCTTGGCCCAGCGTCTCGTGACTCCCGAGGGTTTGCTTGGGCAGGGCATTGGGATGGGGTAGCCCTCCTGTCTGGGTCCTGAGGTACCATCCAGCAGAGAGCCCCAAGCCACAATGTTCCCATTTTGCCTGGTACTCTGGTACACAGGTGCTGCAGGTGGGAATTTGAACCTGCCTGTTGGGAAGGAAAAGGCCTTACGACTGTACTGGGCTGTGGGATACCCCAGAGGGAGTTTTATTGTCTGTCCCCTTTGCAAATGGTAGGATTTTTTAGGAGTTAAGTTCTGTCTGTGCCAGAGAGAGATGTTTGACTGCTGTGTGTTTGGAGAGATGGTCTTCAGGGATTGTAGACTGAGTTGTTTATTAAAGAAAATTGAGAGGTAGGTAATTTCTTTCCTTTTCAGTTCTTCTTCAGGTAGCCTCAACATCTTTTTGTACTTTAGGCAGGAAGATTTCCCAAACTACTGGAAAATGTGTGTTGTGGGCAAGCTTTCAAGGTTTTTATTGAGTACTGACATGTGTGGAATTATCATCAAATCTAGAATAAAAAAACCCAAACCTTCCAAACCATAAACTCAGTTTTGATTCAGGCTAAAGTAGTTTGGTTCAGTTTTGTTTAAACATACAGCTGGTGCATCCACACCTGAACAGATTCTCCTGTCTGGAAGCAGCAGTTCTTGCTCTGTATTTTTGGGTTCTCTTTGTCTTTCCTGCTTGTGCCTTCCTGGACCCCGGTGAGCTGGGCTGCCCATGGGATTCAGCTGTGAGGTTGTTCAGGTATGGAGACACCAGTGTGATTCTCTCAGCTCTTCTCTCAGGTAGCTCAGCATCTTTTGTACTTTAGGCGGGGAGATTTCCCAAACTACTGGAAAATGTGTGTTATGGGCAGGCTGGGACGTGGGAATGGGTGTCAGTCCCATCTGCAGAGGAGGGTGATTGCAACACCCCTGTGGAGAACCTGCTGGTCCCTGTGCTCTCAGCTTTGAGTATCTGCTGAACAGCCACAAGCCTGGCTTGGTTCCCCCATGCTGGGTGAAGCTGGCTCGACTATCCCTTCCTGTGGGAACTGACGGGACTGGGGGTGGTGTTGTGGAGGCCTTGGAATAAAAGGCGATACTTTTGCGTGATTATATAAATGCAAAATTTAGCATAGTGCAAAAATCCAGAGTTTTTATTAAGACACTGTATATAGAGGATCCTGTTACACAGGGACCTAGTAGTAGTATGACGTGATACGAGCACTCTCCCGTAACCTACCTGATGTGAGAAAGAGATAGGAAGGGAACTCCAAGTGGCATTGATTTTGCTTCTTCGTGTGAGCCTTACGCTCTTTTCGGCGATCATCCCAAAGTAGTTTCACAAGCTTGTGGCCACAGCAATGCCAGTATACAGTCTTGGGATACCGCACGCAACCTTTAGGAACGTTTAACTATGCTCTGTAATGAGCGTTCTTTGGCACTGTTGGAAGGTTCAAATCCTCAGAACAGAGGTGAACTTTGGCGTCGTCCTAGCCGCCACTGTTTGATTGTTCTCTATAATATGACTCCCTGAGAACAAACTTCTAGAATTATGTAGAATGAAACATAAGAATTGAATCAGACTAACACGAGTGCACAATCCCTCAAAATGGATCTCAGTGACCGTGAGGGCAGAGAAGGGGAAATGGCGCGATTGAGCAGTCAACAACTAAGATGTTGTGTGGTGAAAAAG
>JAJEOU010000816.1:81371-100953 GCA_021534815.1 Acrocephalus arundinaceus | reverse complement strand
CTATGTTCTCTAGCCCAGGTGTTTACAAGGCTGTTCTTGAAATGGGTCATTGTCTGACTCAATTCTCTCAGGGGTGCCATGTCTCTAAAGGACTTGTTTTTCAAGGCCCAGGATGGTATTCCGGGCAGTCGCATGGGGCACAGGGTAGGTCCTAGCCATCTAGTGGTGCTTCTACTATGGTCAACACGTAGCGCTTGCCTTGGCGGGTCTGGGGGGTGATGTAGTCAATCTGCCAGGCTTCTCTATACTTATATTAGACTACTGTCCCCTATACTATAGGGGCTTCACCTGCTTGGCCTGTTTGATGGCAGCACATGTCTCACAGTCATGGATAACTTGGGAGATACTGTCTATGGTTAGATCTACTCCTCGATCTCGTGCTTACTTATAGGTGGCATCTCTGCCTTGATGTCTTAAAGCATCATGGGCTCATCGGCTAGGAAAGCTCTCTCTTGTGCTGCCAGTCTAAGTCTATCTTTGATACTTCTATCTTGGCAGCTTGATCTACTTGCTCATTGTTTCGGTGCTCTTCATTAGCTCTGCTCTTGGGGACATGGGCATTTACATGGCGGACTTTCACAGGTAGCTTCTCTACTCGAGTGGCAATGTCTTTCTACTCATCAGCAGCCCAGATTGGTTTTCCCTGACGCTGCCAGTTGGCCTTTTCTACTTTTCTAGCTAACTTCACAGAGCATTGGCCACTATCTACGAATCAGTGTAGAGGTAGAGCTTTGGCTACTTCTCTCTTTCAGCAATGTCTAGGGCTAACTGAATGGCTTGAGTTCAGCAAGTTGACTCGATCTACCTTCTCTTTCAGTGGCTTGTGCAACTTGTCGTGTGGGGCTCTATACAGCTGCTTTCTATTTCTGGTTCAGGCCTACAATGCGACAGGAACTATCAGTGAAAAGAGCGTACTGTGTCTCTTCTACTGGCAGTTGGTTGTACGGTGGTGCTTCTTCAGCTCGTGTCACTTGTTCTTGCTCCTTTTCATCTATGAGACCAAAGCTTTCACTTTCTGGCCAGTTGGTAATAACTTCTAAAATCTCAGGGCGGTTTGGGTTTCTAATACGGGCGCGCTGTGTGATGAGGGCAATCTATTTGCTCCATGTGGCGTCGGTGGCATGGTGGGTAGAGGGAACTTTTCTTTTAAACATCTACCCTAGCACAGGCAGTCGGGGTGCCAGGAGGAGTTGCGCCTCTGTACTAATCACCTCTGAGGCGGCTTGAACTTTTCATAGGCGGCTAAGATTTCTTTCTCTGTGGGAGTATAGTTGGCTTCAGACTCTCTGTAGCTTCGGCTCCAGAATCCCAGTGGTCGGCCTCGAGTCTCACCTGGCACCTTCTGCCATAGGCTCTAGGACAGGCCATTGTTCCCGGCTGCTGAGTAGAGCACATTCTTTACCTCTGGTCCCGTCCTCACTGGGCTAAGGGCTACCGCATGAGCGATCTCCTGCTTGATCTGGGCAAAGGCTTGCTGCTGTTCAGGGCCTTAGTGGAAATCATTCTTCTTGCGGGTAACTAGGTAGAGAGGGCTCACAATCTGGCTGTACTCAGGAATGTGCATTCTCTAAAAGCCTATGGCACTTAGGAAAGCTTGTGTTTCCTTCTTGCTGGTCGGTGGAGACATTGCGGTGATCTTGTTGATTACCTCTGTGGGTATCTGGCGACGTCTATCTTGCCACTTTACTTCTAAGAACTGGATCTCTCGGGCAGGTCCCTTGACCTTGCTCTTCTTGATGGCAAAGCCGGCTTCTAGGAGAATCTGGATGATCTTCTCTCCTTTTTCAAACACTTCTATTGCTGTGTTCTTCTACACAATGATGTCATCGATGTACTGCAGATGTTCTGGAGCCTCTCCCTTTTCTAGTGCAGCCTGGATCAGTCTATGGCAAATGGTGGGACTGTGCTTCTACCCTTGGGGCAGTCGGTTCTAGGTGTACTGCACGCCCCTCCATGTGAACGCAAACTGAGGCCTGCACTCTGCAGCCAGAGGAATGGAGAAAAATGCATTAGCAATGTCAATAGTGGCATACCACTTCGCTGCCTTGGACTCCAGCTCGTACTGGAGTTCCAGCATGTCCGGCACAGCAGCGCTCAGCGGTGGTGTCACTTCATTCAATGCACGATAGTCCACAGTCAGTCTCCATTCTCCATCAGACTTGCGCACAGGCCAGATGGGGCTGTTGAAGGGTGAGTGGGTTTTGCTGACTACCCCTTGGCTCTCTAGCTCCTGGATCATCTTGTGGATGGGGATCACGGCATCTCGATTAGTCTGATACTGCTGGCGGTGCACCGTCGAGGTGGCAACTGGTACTCGTTGTTCTTCTACTTTTAGGTGTCTTACTGCAGATGGGTTCTCTGACAGTCTAGGCAAGGTATTCAATTTCTTGATGCCCTCTGCCTCTACAGCAGCTATTCTAAAAGCTCATCTGAGTCTCTTAGGGTCTTTGTAATACCCATTCCGGAGGAAGTCAATGCTTAGGATACACGGGGCCTTTGGGCCGGTTGCAATCAGATGTTTCTGCCACTCTTTCCTGGTCAGGCTCACTTCGGCTTCCACCAGAGTCAGTTGCTGTGATCTTCCTGTCACTCTAGCAATGGAAATGGGTTCTGCCCTCACATGTCCCGATGGCATCAGGGTACACTGCGCACCAGTATCTACTAAAGCTTCATATTTCTGTGGCTCTGATGTGCCAGGCCATTGAATCTACACAGTCTAAAAGACTCGGTTTTCCCGTGCCTCTTCCTGGCTAGAGGCAGGGCTCTTCTAGCACTGGTTATTATTCCCTTCTTGGGCATACATTGTAGAGGCTCTTTCAAGGGGATCTGACATATCATCTTCACTTCTATAATACTTGGTGGCTCGGTCTTGGGAGGTTGAGGCTACTTTCATTTTAGTGGGACCCCCTCGGTTAGTGTTTCTCTCCTTGAGCTCACGCACCCGTGCTGCCAGGGCAGAAGTGGGTTTTCTATCTCACCTTCTCATGTCTTCCCTATGGTCACGCAAGAAAAACCACAGGTCAGCCCTTGGGGTGTACTCTCTCTCTCTAGCTGGAGGGCGTTGGGCTCTGGCTCTGGGGCCTGTGACTCGCACTGGTGCTACATGGGAACTGTTCCTCTTCATCTCCTCCCTCACCTCCTCCCTCACTTCTCTTATTACTTCTTCTTTGAGTTCTTTAACTACTGCAGAGACCTGAGCCTGCATTGGGCTACTGACCATGCTCTCATAATTTCTGAGCCTGCTGGCGACAGAACTCACTGTCTCCCGGTTGCTATCAGGATTGATCATTGCAATGAAGGTGGTGTATTGAGATGGCCCTTTACTTGCCAGGTTCCACAACATCTGCCCTGTGCACCTGACCTTGTCAGGGTCATTGTCATGCTGTCTACCTCTCTTAAAGAGTACTTCTAATATGGCTACTTCTCTCAGCTGTTGGATCTTTTCTTCAAGGGTCTTCTACTGACTTCTATGATGGTGCTCCTGCATTCTGTCTCTGTGGACAAACCTCTCTCTTACATTCATTAGAAGTCGCTCCCAGAGGGAAGGGGCCCTTGCTCTCTTACAAATACTTGATTCACTCCTGAGTCCTGGGTCAAGGGTCTTAAGTTCTTTGCTTCACTACTATCTAGTTGCACGCCTGTACCTATAAGGTCCCAAACCCGAAGTAACTAAGTTGTATAAGCCTCACGTCCCTGTCGTGCAATATCTTTTTGCAGATTACGTAGGCTTTCATAAGTCAGGGACTCGATGGTAATCTCAACCTCTGGTTCTCCTGTGGGCTGTGAGGGCTCTCTTTTCTTATCTTTATTACCTGGGTGCTCTGATTTCATCTTATACTTCTTTGTTTCTACAGGGGCAACTGCAGCTGGTTGTGACTGGTCCTGTGGTTCAGCTGGAGCCTGGACGGTTGTAACTTCTGTGGGTTCTACTGCTGCACCATCGGATTCCCCCTTTTCAGGGCAAGGGGAGGGCTTCTAACTAGCTGGGGAAGTGTATTCTTTCATCACTTGGCTCATCTCACGTATCTCTTTCACTAGAACCCCCACCCAACTGGGGTGGTTCATTTCTGGGGTGGGCTGCGGGGCAGGGTCAGGCAGTGGGCCAGCATCTCCAGTCTCTGGGGCAGTATCAGGCTCTATGGCAGCATTCTCAGCCTCTGGGACAGTATCATGCCTTACAGCAGTATCTCTAGTCTCTGGGGCAGTATCAGGCTCTACAGCAGTATCTCTAGCCTCTGGGGCAGTGTCAGGCCCCACAGCAATATCCCTAGTCTGTGCAGTGCTCTAAATTGACCTCACCTTATCTTTGAAAGCTAAATAAGCTAGGATCATCAGCAACATTTGGTTAGTTTCTAGAGGAAATTTGAACTCTTCAAAAGCTGGTGGAGTAGGCATAAGGAACTGGCTAAAGGTCTGGAAAACTTCTCTCACTGTCATTTCTTCACAGAAAGTATTATTCTTAAAGTAACCTCAAATACACCCACTTAGTATGTGATAGCCACGTATCCACGTGCCTGCTGTCTAGAGCAAGTTAAAAATCAGTGAATTCCTCACCTTATCAGCCCATAAAACAAACTGAATAACAGCCACAGTAGCTTTTGTTATAGGGCCCATGTTTAGGAAAGGGCTTGCAAATGGGCAAAATAAAGCCACAACCACATGCCACCCGAACCAGGATAAGTTAGACCACATGGCGTTACCTATCAAGGTTTCTATATCCAGTGAACAAGAATGAACAAGAAATTAGGTCACTTAAGAACTGTTATTCCCTTTTTTCTCTCAATGCCCTCAAGCCCCACGTTGGGCGCCAAAATCTGTGTTAGTTTTGAAAGAAGACAGGTATCTGCTAGAGAGAGGCAGGGCTTCTCTTGGAATGGATAATTCAAATCTCTTTCTCTCAAATTATTATAATTTAGAAAATTAAAATGGCTCTCAGGCAGAGATATGGGAATAGGAATGACAGTTCTTTACTAATAGGTATAACAAGGCAAACAAACAACAACAACTACAGCAATTAATAGCGAAAACAGAACCAGGGACTTTGACGGAGCTTGGTCTTACAAAACCTGGGGCAGTCTGGTCTCTGGGGGACTTCAAAGAAAAAGTACTAAGCTGGAACGGTGGGGAATCTTGGGCTGGTGGATTGGATGAAGTTCGGAGCGCAGTCGGTGGTCACTGGAGGGCAGAGCCGTCTGGCAAGAAGGCCAGCGCGGGCCCGCGGTGCAGCAGCTCTAAAACAACGCCGAGGCAGTGGGGCAGGATGCCCAGCCGAGGCAGCTCTAGCAGGGCAGCAAAAAAAAGGAATCTGGATCCGGGCACACGGGCAGACGACGGCAGCTCTCTCTCCAGGATCAGATCCCGTCGGTGCCAGTGAGAAACTCACGCAGCAACGGCAGCCGCGTCCGCCCCTGACACAGACAACACCACTAAGTGAAGCTGCCACCCCCAGCCCCGTCTTTCTCTCCCCCCCCCCCCACCCTCGGGGGGAAACTTCTAGAGACAAAGGGTGTAGCTAAGTGCCAGCTTCTATGCTTTGTTTTTCACCTGAGCACTCATAAGTACCCGGCAATCAGTTGCCTTGCAACCCTTGGGAAAAAATTCTATAGGTGAAAAGGATAAACAAGTCTAACCCCCAACACCCAGCCTGCCCACGGCCAGCCTGGGGCTGCTCCCGGGGCTTTTCTGGGCTCAGCATTGGCCTGGGCAAAGTGTTCTGGAGAGAGCCTGGGCAAGGAGCCTGCAGCCCCCAGGCCCTGGCCTGAGGCGTCAGCTCTGCCCCAGCAGTGCCCATGGCCTGTCCCTGCTGCAGCCCCGGCACTGCCACCCCCAGCACTGTGCCCGGCCCCGAGAGCACTCAGGCCCTACAGCAACACCAGGGCCAGCAGGGCAGCGGGGCAGGGCCACGGCAGCAGCACTGGCAACACCAAGGGCTGCTGCTGCTGCTATTGCTGGGCACAGCGGCTGTGCCAGCACTGATCTGCCCCCAGCTCTGCACACAGACATTGCTGCTGCAGCTGCAGAGAAGGGAACCAAAGGGGGATCTCTGCAGAAAACCTGGCTGGAAGATTCTTCAGTTTATTTAAAGCCACGGAGAGCAGAGCCCCTCGTTGGAACAGTCTGTGGCCTCAGGGCAGGTGAAGAGAAACAAAATGGGAAATGGCACAAACAGTAATTTTTTTGTGCACAAGGTTAAAAATGTAAAACACTAGAAAGAAGAACCCCATAACCAAACCAACAAAAGGTATCAAAGATGACTTTCATTACAAGTGATTTGCAGTAATTGTCAAGCAGTTTAATGTTTCTGAAACCATCCAGTCATCAGTCTCCACACTGCAGCCTTGAGCTCCTGGTTCCTCAGGCTGTAGATGAGGGGGTTCAGGGTTGGAGGCACCACCGAGTACAGAACTGACAGGGCCAGATCCAGGGATGGGGAGGAAATGGAGGGGGGCTTCAGGTGAGAAAATATGCCAGTGCTGAAAAACAGGGAGACCACGGCCAGGTGAGGGAGGCAGGTGGAAAAGGCTTTGTGCCGTCCCTGCTCTGAGGGGATCCTCAGGACGACCCTGAAGATCTGCACATAGGAGAAAACAATGAACACAAAACAACCAAATCCTAAACAGGCACTAACAGCAAGAAGCCCAAGTTCCCTGAGATAGGAGTATGAGCAGGAGAGCTTTAGTATCTGGGGAACTTCACAGAAGAACTGTCCCAGGGCATTGCCGTGGCACAAGGGAAGGGAAAATGTATTGGCCGTGTGCAGCAGAGCATTGAGAAAGGCAGTGACCCAGGCAGCTGCTGCCATGTGGGCACAAGCTCTGCTGCCCAGGAGGGTCCCGTAGTGCAGGGGTTTGCAGATGGACCCGTAGCGGTCGTAGCACATCACAGTCAGGATGGTAATGTCTAATGTGCTAAAGAAAGAAAAGAAAAACACTTGAGCAGCACATCCTGTATAGGAGATGTTTGTGGTGTCCCAGAGGGAATTGTGCATGGCTTTGGGGACAGTGGTGCAGATGGAGCCCAGGTCGGTGAGGGCCAGGTTGAGCAGGAAGAAGAACATGGGGCTGTGCAGGAGGTGGCCGCAGGCTACGGCGCTGATGATGAGGCCGTTGCCCAGGAGGGCAGCCAGGGAGATGCCCAGGAAGAGGCAGAAGTGCAGGAGCTGCAGCTGCCGCGTGTCTGCCAATGCCAGCAGGCGGAAGTGGCTGATGGAGCTGCAGTTGGACATTTGCTCTGGCTGGACATGGGCACCTGTTCATGGAGAAAGGACAGGGACAAGTCAGCAGAGGCTGCTCTGAGCCAAACCTGGGCCATTCCCTCTAGACTGTCCTGCTGTGACTCACCCACCCTTGTTCCTGCTCTGGGAAAACCTTCCCCCAGGTCCCTGCCTGAGCTCCAGCATTGCTTTCTGAGTGTGCCAGGAGCAGCCAGGCCTGTGCGTGAGGGCCCTCCAGAAGCCATCCCTGCCCTGCTTCCCTGGGTTTGTGGCCATGTGGCAGAGGGACAAGGCTGGATATTCAGGATTTGTCAGGGGAATCACTCCTAATGCAGACAGGTTTGTTGCCATCTGCACTCTCAAGTGTAAAGGACATGGAGAGCAGGAATGGATTTTAGCCATTTTTTCCTGCCCACACATCATTTCTGTTTCTCTGAGGTCAGGAATCCCCAGCATTTCTGCTGCACTCACAGTTTGCCAGTGAGAGATGAGAGGCAAAGGATTCCCTGTGGCTCAGGGAAGGTGAGGGGCTGGATGGGCTTGTTCCCAACTGCCCTGGGTTTGCAGCTTTGGCTGCAATCAGAGCACAATCACACTCCCCTGTCACCCTGGGATACACCAGACCCTGCCCAGAGCACAGGGATCCCTCAATGTCTCACCCTCCCCAACGGGCTCTGGGCAAGGTCTCAGCACCCCCTTCTGCCAAGGACACTCCCGGCTCCCTTGGCAAACCCAGCAGCATTTCCTCAGCTCTGGCATCTCTGCACTTCCCTGGGGCACATTCAGGGAACTCCCAGGGGCTCTGGCACAGATTTGCAGCCAGGAGGGCAGCTCAGAGCTTGGAAGGACACAGCAAGGAGATCCCTGGGTGTGCCAATGTTGGGATCTCAGGGAGGGGGCTCAGCTCATTCCCCTTTCCCATGGACTGCTTTGCCCACAGCCCCACAGGTCCCAGGGAAGCTTGGACACCCCATTGCCATGGCCACAGCTGCCTGGCAGGAATGCCAAGGGCAGTGCCTGACTCAGCTGCTGCAAAGGCCAGAGCCTCCCTGAGAGCACCCGATCACAGACGGAGCAGAGACACCCGGCAGAGAGTCTCTGTAAATTTTGAAAAATTACTTTCATGATTCTTTGTGTTCCTTTCTAACTCAGAATGTACTGTGATTCTGTGATTACAGTTCCTGTTCTGCTTCTCTCATCCTCCTGTTGCCTGTGACTAAAATAGAAAAAAAACTTTTTAAAAGTGTTAGAACAGTAAAGTAACAACCAGACCTTTATTGGAAGCTTCCAGGTGTCCCAGAGTGGATGGGGCTTAGCCAGCCCCTGATTTAAACAAATTTTTAAGGTTTATTTATTAGGATATTTAATAGGAATATGCAATAGGAAATTCAGTTGCCCCAGTTATACACACCTGGGTCAACCCATTGGAGCAGGTCCAAGGGCTTCTTTGCTCCCCTTTTTTTTATGACTGTCACACTCTGGTTAAAAACCAAAATGTTCTTCTTCTAGGGCCTCTTCCTGATAATAAGACTATACAGTATTTCAGGAATGTATTTAGAAGGTCTGCCAATTGTTCTAAAATCTATGAGAAAGGGTGAGAGACATATCAGAGTTAATTAGAGAGTATAGTTATATAGTATGTAATAGTAGTTGAATAGAGGTAATTAAGGATTATAGTTTTAAACTATATAATAGTAGTTAACAGAGCTACAAATATATGAAAAATGTATAAAGAATAAAAATCTTTTTGTCTTCACCACAACTTTTCCATCCTTCTCCAAGCAGAAAAATGAAAACACTCTCAGGAAAGCTCCTGATCTTTGCAGCAATGCCAGGCTTACCTTCTTTTGGCAAGTGTCCTCCACAGCTGTGCCCAGGCTGGGGTGGAGCTGGGAGCAGCCCTGCCCCACACAGACCCTCTCAGCAGCAGCAGCAGCAGCAGCAGCTGCCCTGCTCAGGGTGGCTCCTTCCCCCCACAGCTTCTCCCCAGCGCTGGCAGCAGCTCTCCAGGCCGGCTGAGAGCTGTCCCTGGCAGGCAGCAGAGTCCCTGGGCCAGCACAGCGCCCTGGGCTGCAGGACCCTGCTCTGCACCACAGCCCTGGGCACCCCTGGCTGCAGCCCCGGCTGCTCAGCCCTGCAGCAGAGCCTGGCCCCAGGGAGCTGCCTTGTGCTGGGCCTGGGCTGGGGCAGCAGGGAAACCCAGCCCTGCCCTAGGGCCACATCCCTGCCCTGCAGCAGCTCCCACAGTGCTCCTGGAAGGTGCTCCAAGCTGGGGGATGTGGCAGCTTCAGGAGATCCCTGCAGGAGCTGCAGCTTCTCTTCCCCCAGCCAGAGAGTGACTGTTTGCAAGCCTGGGAGGATTTCTCCTGCAGTGAGCCCTGAGTGAGCTCTGCTCTGTGCTGCCAGCCCAGGCTGAGCTGAAGCCCTGTGTGCCTGTGTGCTGTGCCCGGGGTGGCTGCAGGCAGTGCCCCAGCCCTGCTGGGCTGGCAGAAAAGCTGCTCATCCAGAGAAATGTGTTTTTAATCTCTTCTTGGTTGCCAGGATCTGTCTCTATGCAGGAGCTCAGCCCAGCTCATCAGCACAGACACAGCACAAGGACTTTAATGACCCTCTCAGGGCTTTGTGCTGAGGCCCTGAACATCAGTCCCTGAGAGGGAGCTGAAGAAACCTCTGCAAAACTCCAAGGCAGAAGCCAACTCCAAAGTTTCTGCAAGTTTTAATGGGTCCCACTGAGGGACACGACACAGAAAGTGTCCCCAGGCCCCAGGCAGAGCAGAGAACTGCAGGCAGTGATGACAGGTGGGGACAAAGAGAAGCCAAGGCTTGGTGCCCTGGGCCACAGCAGCCTCTGTGCCACCAAGGACACTGAGGAGACGCCTTGTCCTGAGGCCCTGGGGCCTCCTGGCACAACCCCAGCAAGGCTGGGCACTGTCAGCCCCTTGTGCTGCCCTCAGCATCCCCCTGCCATGCCAGTGGCCTCCAGGATGTGCTGGAAGGAGTCCCTGGGGAAGGAGCCTTGGTCAGCAATGGCCCTGGGGGGCTCCTTCATGCTGCCAGGCACTGCAGGTTTTTCCAAGGCCTTTGGGTTTGGCTTTTGCTTTGGAGTCTCTGAGAGGTTTTTGCAATCCTGGCCTCCAATTCTCTGCTTTAATGAGTCCCTTGAGAGGCTTTGTCAGTAACAACACTCAGTGGGGCTCATTAATGCTTCAGAGTACTCAAAGTTTATTACAGAACTTTTTTTGACACCCATCCTTAGAGGTTTTTGCAATCATGGCCCCAATTATCTCCTGCAATAAGTCTCCCTGGGGATTCTTAGCCAGTAACAACACTCAGTGGGGTTTATTAATACTTCAAGGTACTCAGGGTTAGTTTAAGTACTTCTTTTTGCCACTGAGTTTCTGAGAAGTTTTTGTGCAATCCTGGCCTCCAATTATCTGCTTTAATGAGTCTCTTGAGAGCTTTGCACTGACACATAGTGGGGCTCAGTAATGCTTTGAGATACTTGAGGTTTTTAAGATACTTTGGATTTTTCATTGGATTTTCCATCCCACACTGAGGCTTTTAGAGGCTTCTGTGCAATCCTAGCCTCCAGTTCTTTCCTCTACAGACCTCATGAGGAGCCTGTGATGGGGATTGACAATAGTGGGGCCCATTAATGCTTTGAGACACTGTGCTGTTTGAAAGCAAAACCAGTGAAGGACTCTAAGTCAGAAACACAATTTAATAAGATGAAAAGAAAATAAAAGAAAGTAAAATAAAATAAAAGTAATAGTACAAAAAGAAAAAAAAACCCCAAAAAACCCCCACTGACAGAGTCAGAATACAACCTGACACCCTGTTAGTTAGGGTGGTAGTGGAAGTCCAGATGAGACGGTCTGGTCAAAGCAGTGAGTCTTGTAGAAATGTCTGGCAGCTCTTGTCTCCTCTGGAAGTCCAGTGGATAAAAGCTGCCTGTGCTGCCCCAAACCCTGGATTTATCCAGGTGGGAATGCTTGGCTCCTCCCCCTGGGCGGAGCATCTCACAATGGGATGATCTCATTCTATGAGTCATGCAGTGGGTCCTTGATGGCCCATTAAACAGAGATAACTCCCAGAGGAAGTTATCTATGAGTCATGTGGCAAGGCATTGTTAGGCTCGTTAACAGAAGATAAGGAAAACACTGCCCCACCTTGGCTCCAACGGCTCATGGGGATAGAATACAAACCTTGGGCACAATTTTACATTGTAACCTAGGACACTAAGACACCCCAGGATTTTTGAAAATAGCCACTGTGTAGTGCCCTACCCACAAACTAAAGTGGTTGGATAATACCCCAAAATGGGTAGCAGAGTGGCCATTGAGTAAAGAGAAGCTCAAGGCACTTGAGGAGCTCGTGGAGTAGCAGGTGGCTCAAGGCCACCTAGAAGAGACAACAAGCCCTTGGAATTTCCCGGTCTTTGTAATAAAGAAACCGGGGAAGGACAAGTGGAGGTTGCTCCATGACCTCCAAGAAGTAAATAAAATTATAGAAAACATGTGACCACTCCAACCAGGGATGCCTTCTCCAACAATGCTCCCTTGAGATTGGCAATTGGCTGTTCTAGATATCAAAGACTGTTTCTTTCAAATTCCTTTGCACCATGAAGACGCCCCACGGTTTGCATTCTCGGTTCCTACCATTAATCGAGAAGCCCCAATGAAGAGATATCACTGGAAAGTCCTGCTGCAAGGCCTTAAATCCAGTCCATTCATATGCCAACAGTACGTAGCCTCATTACTGTCATCAGTACGTGCCG
The DNA here is from genome assembly GCA_021534815.1 of Acrocephalus arundinaceus. NCBI lineage: Eukaryota > Metazoa > Chordata > Aves > Passeriformes > Sylviidae > Acrocephalus > Acrocephalus arundinaceus. The sequence continues at coordinate 88,963 of JAJEOU010000816.1, read as the reverse complement.
AGAGAAAGGATGCTATCATCCTTCACTACATGGATGACCTACTCCTGTGTGCTCCCAATAACACTATACTCCAACACACGCTTGACCTAGTGGTTAAGGTTTTAACCTCTGCTGGATTTCAATTGCAGGAAGACAAAGTTCAAAGGATGCCACCTTGGAGGTACCTGGGTCTACAAATAATTGCAAGGACCATTGTTCCGCAGAAATTCAAAACTGAGTGTAATCCCTAAACCTTAGCAGATCTGCATTCCTTGTGTGGGTCTTTGAATTGGGTAAGACCTTGGCTAGGCCTCACAAATGAGGATTTAGACCCTTTCTTCAATTTATTGAAAGGGGGGGAGAGGGAGCTAGATTCTCCCAGGGAACTGACCCCAGAGGCAAAGACAGCAATTGAAAAGGTACAGAAGGCCTTATCAGAGAGGCAGGCTCATCGATGTGAGCCAAACATACCTTTCCAATTCATTGTTCTAGGAAAACTGCCACATTTGCATGGTTTGAGTTTTCAATGGATCGAGGGGCAGAGAGATTCACTCTTGATCATAGAGTGGGTTTTCCTCTCTCACCAAAGATCCAAGACCATCACTGAGCCACAAGAGTTGATAGCTCAACTGATTCGGAAGGCAAGGGTGACATTGTGTGAACTGGCTGACTGTGATTTTACATGTATTCACCTTCCAGTCAAACTTTCTGAGGAGGGAAGGAACCCTCCCAAGAGATTGACCAAAGAGATGTTTGAGCATTTGCTCCAGAGCAATGCCAGTCTCCAATTATCTCTGGACAGCTACAGGGGACAAATATCAGTCCATGCCCCATCTCACAAGTTGCTCAATGAGGAATTCCACCTCATTCCTCGTGAGAAGTCGGAGACCACTCAAGGCTCTCACGGTGTTCACAGATGCATCCAGGGTTTCCCACAAGACTCAGCATTGGGAAGCTGATGTTGAGTTTGTGGAGGGATCCCCCAAGTGGCTGAACTAGCTGCTGTGCTAAGAGCCTTTGAGAAGTTCTCAGAACCAATTAATTTGGTAACCGACTCTGCTTACGTGGTGGGGGTAGTGTCCAGAGCGGAGCAGGCTGTGCTCAAAGAAATTGACAATGAACACCTCTTCAGGTTGCTTTCAAAGCTAATTTACTTAATTTCCCATCGAGAACACCCATTCTATGTGATGCATGTAAGATCACACACTGATTTGCCAGGGGAAATTGCAGAGGGGAACCGTCAGGCAGATTCCCCTGCTGCACCAGTTTAAAAAGCACGTCTCCCTGATATCTTCCAACAGGCAAAGCTGAGTCACCAACAATACCATCAGAATGTGCCAGGCCTGATCCGTCAGTTCCAGCTAACACGGAGTCAGGCTCGAGCCACTGTGGCCACCTGTCCTAACTGCCAGGTCCAAGCGATGCCATCGATGGGTATGGGAGTTAACCCCCGGGGCCTTGGCAGTTGTGAGGTATGGCAGACAGACATCACACACATTCCTGGGTTTGGACGCCTCAAATATGTTCATGTGAGCATTGACACACATTCAGGCGCAGTGTATGCCTCTGCCCATGCAGGAGAAAAGACTGACCATGCTAAGAAACACCTAGTGCAAGCTTTTTCAGTGTTGGGGATTCCAAAAGAAATCAAAACTGATAATGGCCCAGCGTACGCGTCCAAGGAGTTCCTGGAATTTGTCCAGCAGTGGGGAGTAGAACATAAAACTGGCATCCCTCACTCCCCCACAGGTCAAGCTGTGGTTGAGCGAGCACATCAGATGCTCAAACAGGTTCTGGCTAAACAGAGTAGTACTACTGTGTGGATGTCTCCACATGAGAAGCTCTGTAAAGCCATGTTTACTATTAATTTTCTGAATTGTTCATTTGAAAACATGAGTCCACCAGTGGTACGTCACTCTAACAGTGGCAATCAGTTCAAATTGTCTCAGCGTCCACCGGTCATGATTAGGGATCCAGAAACTTTAGAAACCAAAGGTCCCTATGAGCTTGTGACCTGGGGACGTGGCTATGCATGCGTGGCCACTCCCTCAGGCCCTCGGTGGATTCTGCAGAAGTGGGTAAAACCTTTTGTCCCTCAAAATCCAGCTCCAGCAGAAGGCGATGAGAGGCAAGTGGCCGATGCCTCCAAAAGAAGACACAGTCGGATGGAAGAAAAGGAATCCTCCTAGATGTGGACTCCTTCCGACAGAACCAGAAACTTTTAACATGTTTTAAAAATGTTTGTTTTTCTTTTTAGAGAAAACCTACCTCACACTCAACCCTGTGATGAACCCCATACAAGTTGTCATCTTGTTAATGCTGAACAGTCTGGCAGCTGCATAGATCGTCCCTCAGCCACGTCAAAACATCTGGGTGACCCTGGCACAGACACTTCAGCAGGAAAACATATCTCTGTCTACTGCTTCAGCAGAGAATCCTATGTCCACCTGTCTGGTAGGAATTCCATTACAGGCTGGAGAATTTCCAGCAGGTTTAGACACGCATAGGTCCAATGAAACCCCAGAGTCAGACGCCTTCCGACCATACAAAGGTCAACAGCAGAAAGCTGAAGTGACTGTGAACCCCTTAGAGGAGTGGATGCCACTTTTGCCCAAGGTATATCAGGAACCCCAAGAATAAGAATTATTGGGTTCCTCCCCTGCATCATACTGCATACATTTTTCTGTCTACCCAAAACCTCCTAACATCAGCCAGTACCACAATATAAAACAATATCTGCAAAAAGATGGTGTCACCATATAAGCCACATCGAGGCAGAAAACCCATCTCACTCAAGACCCAGAAGCCTCCCTAAGGGATTGTTCTTGATTTGTGGGGATCGGGCATGGGCAGGAATTCCGTCTCGGCTTTTAGGAGGGCCATGTACCATAGGGCGGTTGTCCGTTTTGACACCCAACCAAACTCTAATTGGTGAATGGACTCACAAAAACATATCGGCAAACAAAATTCAAAAGAGAAGTGCTGACCAATTGGATCCAAATTGTAATTCAGAAATTTGTCATTGGGCCAAGTCAAAAAGAGTTGCTGTGTCCCTGTTCCTTCCGTGGGTCGCAGCAGCCAAAGCTCTAGGTGAATTGGGCCACCTAGAGTGCTGGGTAGTCAAACAGGCAAATTTAACGTCCACCACCATCAGCTCTCTCCTAGAAGATGAGGAAATTACCAGACAGGCCACTCTCCAGAAGCGTGCTGCTATAGATTACCTCTTGTTACTTCATGGACATGAATGCCAGGAATTTGAAGGACTTTGTTGCCTAAACCTGACCTCGAAAGCTCCAAACATCCATGCTGCCCTTTGAAGTACGAACAGCATGATTGGACAAGTGAAGCAAGAATCTGAAGACTGGATCAAAGAGCTGTTCAGAGGATGGGGACTTATGGGGTGGTGGATTTCTATAGTTAAGACAATTTTGTTATTTCTTGTTATTCTTTTCCTTGTAACTGTAGCATTCGGGATCCTACGCTGTTTGATTTTCAAAGCTATCAGTAGTCCCATACCTTCTACCTCAGAAGTCAACCACATAGAGTTGGCAAACCTAAAGCAGGCTGACTCCCCCACCAATTGTAATCGTGGGAAAACACACACTCCGTGTAACCTGATGTTCTTCTTTTAATCTTCTTAAACAAAAAAGGGGGAGATGTTGTATTCCTCTGAGAAATGGTTTTTCCCCTCAGAGTCCCCCTGAAGCTTGTGCCATATAGTTGGACCCTTCTTCCCTATCTTATCTACTTATCTATATCCTTCCTTGGCCATAGACTAGAAAAACCCCTGGCTCGCTCTCTCTCTCTCCCTCTCTACTCCTCGCCCTCCCCGCTCCTGGAACACCAACACCGCATGGACTGAAGGTGAGGGATGAGAGAGCCACCCTTTTTGATATCTTTATTCTGTCTATATGAAAAATATTTCCCTAAAAGTCCTGAGAAACTGAGCTAGATAGGATTGGGGCTAGAAAGGGAACTAATATTTCATATTGTAGCCTGGATTTTCTCAGCAATGCTATAATGTGTGGTGCTGCTTTTAAAGGGTTTGTGTCCTGGGAATTTTGTACCTCTGCCCAATCAAGGATGTGGTGTTCCAAGTGTTCTGTCTATGTATTAATCTGGATGTGGGTTCTTGGTGCTTACACTGTGCCTACAGAAGAATCCTAAAGAGTTATAATCTCTCTATACAATTGAATATTACTAATTCAAAACTGTATTTGAGGTTAAAAATTCCTTAAACATAAAAGAATAAAACAGCAAGGTGGTACTTTGAACAGGCATTTACATTATTATTCTGTCTGATAGTTATTTATAGGCTAGTTATTTGGATTCAAGTAAGGACTAAATGGCATCTGAAATAGATGTTATCTTCAGAGACATAAAGATGGTTATTTTAGCTGTAAATGAAGACAAACAGAACTCACATGAAGAATATCAGTTAAGAAAGGTCAGATTCTTATTCAGGGAAAGGTTAGGGAAGTGGTTTGCTAGACCTCAGGACTGTTTGAGCAGTGCTGCAGACTCATTGAGGAAAAAGAGCAGAGTCTCCAGTTACACAGCACAGACATCCATGGATATTGAGTGCTTTCCAGTCCTTTCAGCATTGCACAGTTGGAAAGAATCTCGAGGGCTTGTAGCTGATTTAAGAAAGGAAATAATGCCTTTTACTTTGATGTACTTTTAAATCCTCTCCAATAGTGTGGTTGACTGGTTGGTTTAAACAGCAGATGAGAGGTCTAACATGAAAGTGGCATTTATTTGCTTTTTTGTGCAGGTTGATCCAGGCAACTGTTTTGTGTATGTTAAACATGATATTTGTGTATCAGGGCTGTGTTTGTATACCTGTTCCCAACCAGATGGGGAAAGAAATTGTGCATATTTCCCTTTCTCTTAGTGTATTTATACTTCTCTTTCTTAATGCAAACAAAAGTTTTTCATATACATTCAAATACTGGAATCAGCCATCAGAGTCTCATTTAAAATGTGTCTCATTTTGGAGCATTCAGAGTTTCTTTGTGAGTATGAATTAGGGTAAGCAGTAACTACCCTTCAAAGCAAGCTGAAATATGCCTTTTCTATTGACATAGAACCTGAATTTTTGAGCAGTTTGCTTCTTAACTGACTTCTTTCTTCTCACTATTGGAATGATAAAACAAGTAGACCTAGTAGATGGTCTTCATCTGGTTGTTGTGAAGTGCAGTGGGCAGATAAATGGTGACAGCAAATTTATTTGATTGGAGATGCCATTTTACAGTGTTGTAAAATTGAGGCAATGATAATCCTGAGTAGTTCTATTGAAATTAGCTCTGCAAGTTCTCCTAATAAATGAGAAGGCATCCTCTGTTCCCTTAATACTGAAAAAGAAAAACAGTTGGAAGAGGACTAAAGCAGAGATTGAGAACAAGTTGGCAGCGGATTGAAATTGATGGGATTTTGGTTCAATCCTTGTCTTTGTTAGCAGTGGCAGCCTGTCTGTGGTACTGCTGATAAAGTCAATCCTATTCCCGGGTTGTGCATCTGTTTGGGCTTTCTTGAGTGACAAGGTCCTGTCTGAGCAATGCTTCAAAATCCAGTGTGAATATTTGGTGTGACTCTTGCAAACAAGACCCAAGTGAGGCATTGGAAAAGTAAAATTTGGTTGTAGCAGGGGATATACTTGGTACCTGTACTGGTGATATTGCAATTAAATGGTGAAATGACTGTGCAAAGATTTTGAAAACAATAGGAAGAGTATTGAGAGGAGTGAGGAAATAGTCAAAAAAAAAAAGGAGGAAATGTGTCTGTCTGAGAGCATATCTGTAACAGTGACCAGGTTGGAGTCTGGGCTTGTTCTTTCTTTCTCATTTGGGTTTGAAAAATTAAACGAAACCTGAACGCATCAAATACTTGTATTTACATCCTATGTAATGATATAAGATGGAATTTTAGAGCAGAAAAAAAATTGTGCTTTGGGAAGGCTGGGAATTTGGAGCTAAATTAGAGTCTGTAGTTGTACCTAACTTTCAGCTGTGGAAAACATTGTTTATTGTAGAGATTCAGTAAATGGTTTTCCAAGTATGTGTGGTTATTCTTTAGAGAAATTCCGAGTTAGCTATATGTAAGTTATTTGGATTCAACTTGGGAATGAATGGTTGAAGAAGCAGATCTTATCTTCAGAAGAAATGTAGATGATTCTCCTAGCTGAATCAGAGGTGGTTGGCTTCAGAAGGAAATCACTGGTGTTTTGGTTGAATCTGTATCTTTGGTAGCAATGGCAGCCTGTGTCTTTGGTGCAACAAAAAATGGCAATCCTATTGCTGGGCTGTGCATCTGTTTCCCAGGAGGCAGCGGTGGTGGGCATGTTTGGGGTGCCAGGCTGTTGCTGTGCTCACCATGGGTTGCTGTGCGTGGAGTGTTTGGGGTGCGGGCGGTTGCTGTGGTGCCAGTGGGTTCCTGGAGGGTTTGGGGTGAGTGTGCAGTGCTGGGCACTGGCCCTGGGCAGAGCAGCCTCGTGGCTGAGTGCAGGGGAGGCCTGAGGAGGCTCTGCAGGCACCAAGTGCTCCTGGCAGGATCAGCTGTGCCAGGGAAGCCCTTGTGCAAGCAGGCCGGTGGTGGTGGGTGAGTTACTCGTAGCCTGTGAGCCGGGCAGCGTGTAAAACTCTTCACTTGCAGTCAGACCTTCAAAGAAGCTCTTGTTTCTTTCTAGATGCAGTGAGACCTTCAAAGAAGCTCTTGTTTCTTTCTGGATGATGGAGAAATGTTGGACAATTCCAGTAAGCCATCTCTGTGTTAGAATATCCTCCTTTCCTCATTGTTTGACCCATGTTATTTTTACTGCCATAGCATTGTATCTATCAAAAAGAGTGTTGTAGAAATCAGTTGCTTTCATGGTGCAGTGCAGTTTATAAATGACGTGGCAGATTTGTGTGATATGTTCTGGTAGTAATGACATTTCTTCTGGAAATGATTATTTTAGCGTTCTTGCAGGTTGAAATAAGTATTCTTTCAGCATTAATGAAATGCTTTCAAAAGATGGTGTTGGGTCTAGGCAAGCTTGACTTGTGTCATGAGGGCATTCTGGGCTAGGATGTGTTGCAAATGATGGCATTTGTCATTTCCACTTAATTTTAAATCCTGTCAAATAGTGTGGGTGGCTCATAGTTTAAGATGTGAGAGATCTGAGTTCAAAGCTTGGTTTATTTGCTTTTTGTGCCACTTTGTGCAGCTTTTTAAAAGATGCTGGTCATCCGTTGGTGTTTTGTTTAGAAGCTCTTCATTGCTCTGGCCTTTTGTAAGCTGAAGTGTAATATCGACAAGAGCAGTATTGATGGTTGCAAAGAAGGCACTTTCAGTATCACTGTGGACATGTGATGAAAATTCTGCTAGTTTAAGGTTAAAAAGCTATTCTCTAAGTTTTTGTAGAGTTTAAATGCCAAATTATTTCCTAATTACTAAAATAATATTACTACTGGTCCTTTATCCCATATTAACTGTGTGAGGAGCTGGCCTAAGAGAGCTCCAAGTGGTGTGTGTGGGAAAACAGGATGCTGTGCAGGCCATCAGAGCACCTTGGAGCATGTTCATGTTGAACCTGGAAATAATGATAACATTTAAATGACTTGTATTGGGGATGA
>JAJEOU010000816.1:15480-81361 GCA_021534815.1 Acrocephalus arundinaceus | reverse complement strand
GATATGCTCTCAGACAGACACATTTCCTCCTTTTTTTTTGACTATTTCCTCACTCCTCTCAATACTCTTCCTATTGTTTTCAAAATCTTTGCACAGTGATTTCACCATTTAATTGCAATATCACCAGTACAGGTACCAAATATCTCCCTGACAGAACCAATTTACTTTTCCAATGCTCACTTGGGTCTTGTTTGCAAGAGTCACACCAAATATTCACACTGGATTTTGAAGCATTGCTCAGAAGGACCTTGTCACCCAAGAAAGCCCAAACAGATGCACAACCCAGGAATAGGATTGACTTTATCAGCAGTACCACAGACAGGCTGCCACTGCTACCAAAGACAAAGATTGAACCAAAATCCCATCAATTTCAATCCGCTGCCAACTTGTTCTCAATCTCTGCTTTAGTCCTCTTCCAACTTTTTTTTTCTTTTTCAGTATTAGGGAAAGAGGATGCCTTCTCATTTATTAGGAGAATTTGCAGAGCTAATTTCAATAGAACTACTCAGGATTATCATTGCCTCAATTTTACAACACTATAAAATGGCATCTCCAATCAAATAAATTTGCTATCACCATTGATCTGCCCACTGCACTTCACAACAACCAGATGAAGACCATCTACTAGGTCTACTTGTTTTATCATTCCAATAGTGAGAAGAAAGAAGTCAGTTAAGAAGCAAACTGCTCAAAAATTCATGTTCTATGTCAATAGAAAAGGCATATTTCAGCTTACTTTGAAGGGTAGTTACTGGTGACCCTAATTCATACTCACAAAGAAACTCTGAATGCTCCAAAATGAAGACACATTTTAAATGAGACTCTGATGGCTGATTCCAGTATTTAATGTATATGAAAACCTTTTGTTTGCATTAAGAAAGAGAAGTATAAATACACTAAGAGAAAGGGAAATATGCACAATTTCTTTCCCCATCTGGTTGGGAACAGGTATACAAACACAGCCCTGATACACAAATATCATGTTTAACATACACAAGACAGTTGCCTGGATCAACCTGCACAAAAAAGCAAATAAATGCCACTTTCATGTTAGACCTCTCATCTGCTGTTTAAACCAACCAGTCAACCACACTATTGGAGAGGATTTAAAAGTACATCAAAGTAAAAGGCATTATTTCCTTTCTTCAATCAGCTACAAGCCCTCGAGATTCTTTCCAACTGTGCAATGCTGAAAGGACTGGAAAGCACTCAATATCCATGGATGTCTGTGCTGTGTAACTGGAGACTCTGCTCTTTTTCCTCAATGAGTCTGCAGCACTGCTCAACAGTCCTGAGGTCTAGCAAACCACTTCCCTAACCTTTCCCTGAATAAGAATCTGACCTTTCTGAACTGATATTCTTCATGTGAGTTCTGTTTGTCTTCATTTACAGCTAAAATAACCATCTTCATGTCTATGAAGATAACATCTATTTCAGATGCCATTTATCCACTTGAATCAAATAACTAGCCTATAAATAACTATCAGACAGATTAATAATGTAAATGCCTATTCAAGTACTTTTTCTTTTATGTTTAGGAATTTTAACCTCAAATACAGTTTTGAATTAGTAATATTCAATTCTATAGAGAGATTATAACTCTTTAGGATTCTTCTGTAGGCACAGTGTAAGCACCAAGAACCCAATCCAGATTAATACATAGACAGAACACTTGGAACACCACATCCTTGATTGGGCAGAGGTACAAAATTCCCAGGACACAAACCCTTTAAAAGCAGCACCACACATTATAGCATTGCTGAGAAAATCCAGGCTACAATATGAAATATTAGTTCCCTTTCTAGCCCCAATCCTAGCTAGCTCAGTTTCTCAGGGCTTTAGGGTAATATATTTCATAGAGACAGAATAAAGATATCAAAAAGGTGGCTCTCACCCCTCACCTTCAGTCCATGCTTTATTCTCCCATGTGGTATTGGTGTTCCAGGAGCGGGGAGGCGAGGAGTAGAGAGAGGAGAGAGAGAGAGGCGAGCCAGGGTTTTCTAGTCTATGGCCAAGGAAGGATATGGCCTACGCCAGTAGGTCGAAGTAGATAAGATAGGGAAGAAGGGTCCAACTATATGGCACAAGCTTCAGGGGGAGTCTGAGGGGAAAAACCATTTCTCAGAGAAATACAACATCTTCCCCTTTTTTGTTTAAGAAGATTAGAAGAAGAACATTAGGTTACATGGAGTGTGTTTCCCACCAGTTACAATTGGTGGGGGAGGCAGCCTGCTTTAGGTTTGCCAACACTATGTCATTGACTTCTGAGGTAGAAGGTATGGAACTATTGATAGCTTTGAAAATCAAACAGCATAGGATCCCAAATGCTACAGTTACAAGGAAAAGAATAACAAGAATAACAAATTGTTTTAACTATAGAAATCCACCACCCCATAAGTCCCCATCCTCTGAACAGCTCTTTGATCCAGTCTTCAGATTCTTGCTTCACTTGTCCGATCATGCTGTTCATACTTCAAAGGGCAGCATGGATGTTCGGAGCTTTCGAGGTCAGGTTTTAGGCAACAAAGTCCTTTAAATTCCTGGCATTCATGTCCAATGAAGTAACAAGAGGTAATCTATAGCAGCACGGTTCTGGAGAGTGGCCTGTCTGGTAATTTCCTCATCTTCTAGGAGAGAGCTGATGGCGGTGGAATTAAATTTGCCTGTTTGACTACCCACACTCTAGGTGCCCATTCACCCAGAGTTTGGCTGCTGCGACCCACGGAAGGAACAGGGACACAGCAACTCTTTTTGACTTGGCTCAATGAAAAATTTCTGAATTACAATTTGGATCCAATTGGTCAGCACTCCTCTTTTGAATTTTTGTTTGCCGATTTGTTTTGTGAGTCCATTCACCAATTAGAGTTTGGTTGGGTGTCAAAACGGAAAAACCGCCCTATGGTACATGGCCCTCCTAAAAGCCAAGAAGGAATTCCTGCCCATGCCCGATCCCACAAACCAAGAACAATCCCTTAGGGAGGCTTCTGGGTCTTGAGTGAGATGGGTTTCTGCCTCAATATGTCTTATATGATGACACCATCTTTTTGCCGAAAACTCCCCACGATATTGTTTTATATTGTGGTACTGACTGATTTTAGGAGGTTTTGGGTAGACAGAAAATGTATGCAGTATAATGCAGGGGAGGAACCCAATAATCTATTCTTGGGGTTCCTGATATACCTTGGGCAAAAGTGGCATCCACTCCTAAGGGTTCACAGTCAGTTCAGCTTTCTGCTGTTGACCTTTGTATGGTCGGAAGGCGTCTGACTCTGGGGTTTCATTGGACCTATGCGTGTCTAAACCTGCTGGAAATTCTCCAGCCTGTAATGGAATTCCTACCAGACAGGTGGACATAGGATTCTCTGCTGAAGCAGTAGACAGAGATATGTTTTCCTGCTGAAGTGTCTGTGCCAGGGTCACCCAGACATTTTGACGTGGCTGAGGGACGATCCAAGCAGCTCCAGACTGTTCAGCATTAACAAGATGACAACTTGTATGGGGTCATCACAGGGGTTGAGTGTGAGGTAGGTTTTCTCTAAAAAGAAAAACAAACATTTTAAAACATGTTAAAAGTTTCTGGTTCTGTCGGAAGGAGTCCCACATCTAGGAGGATTCCTTTTCTTCCATCCGACTGTGTCTTCTTTTGGAGGCATCGGCTACTTGCCTCTCATCGCCTTCTGCTGGAGCTGGATTTTGAGGGACAAAAGGTTTTACCCACTTCTGCAGAATCCACTGAGGGCCTGAGGGAGTGGCCACGCATGCATAGCCACGTCCCCAGGTCACAAGCTCATAGGGACCTTTGGTTTCTAAAGTTCTGGATCCCTAATCATGACCGGTGGACGCTGAGACAATTTGAACTGATTGCCACTGTTAGAGTGACGTACCACTGGTAGACTCATGTTTTCCAATGAACAATTCAGAAAATTAATAGTAAACATGGCTTTACAGAGCTTCTCATGTGGAGACATCCACACAGTAGTACTACTCTGTTTAGCCAGAACCTGTTTGAGCATCTGATGTGCTCGCTCAACCACAGCTTGACCTGTGGGGGAGTGAGGGATGCCAGTTTTATGTTCTACTCCCACTGCTGGACAAATTCCAGGAACTCCTTGGACGCGTACGCTGGGCCATTATCAGTTTTGATTTCTTTTGGAATCCCCAACACTGAAAAAGCTTGCATTAGGTGTTTTTTAGCACAGTCAGTCTTTTCTCCTGCATGGCAGAGGCATACACTGCGCCTGAATGTGTGTCAATGCTCACATGAACATATTGAGGCGTCCAAACCCAGGAATGTGTGTGATGTCTGTCTGCCATACCTCACAACTGCCAAGGCCCGGGGGTTAACTCCCATACCCATCGATGGCATTGCTTGGACCTGGCAGTTAGGACAGGTGGCCACAATGGCTCGAGCCTGACTCCGTGTTAGCTGGAACTGATGGATCAGGCCTGGCACATTCTGATGTATTGTTGGTGACTCAGCTTTGCCTGTTGAAGATATCAGGGAGACGTGCTTTTTCAACTGGTGCAGCAGGGAATCTGCCTGACGGTTCCCCTCAGCAATTTCCCCTGGCAAATCAGTGTGTGATCTTACATGCATCACATAGAATGGATGTTCTCGATGGGAAATTAAATAAATTAGCTTTGAAAGCAACCTGAAGAGATGTTCATTGTCAATTTCTTTGAGCACAGCCTGCTCCGCTCTGGACACTACCCCCACCACGTAAGCAGAGTCGGTTACCAAATTTATTGGTTCTGAGAACTTCTCAAGGCTCTACACAGCAGCTAGTTCAGCCACTTGGGGGATCCCTCCACAAACTCAACATCAGCTTCCCAAGCTGAGTCTGGATTTCTCCAAGTCATCAACTTGTGGGAAGCCCCGGATGCGTCTGTGAACACCGTGAGAGCCTGAGTGGTCTCCATGTTCTCACGAGGAAGGAGGTGGAATTCTCATTGAGCAACTTGTGAGATGGGGGCATGGACTGATATTTGTCCCCTGTAGCTGTCCAGAGATAATGGGAGACTGGCATTGCTCTGGAGAAATGCTCAAACATCTCTTTGGTCAATCTCTTGGGACGTTCCTTCCCTCCTCAGAAAGTTTGACTGGAAGGTGAATGCATGTAAAATCACAGCCAGCCAGTTCACACAATCTCACCCTTGCCTTCCGAATCAGTTGAGCTATCAACTCTTGTGGCTCAGTGATGGTCTTGGATCTTTGGTGAGAGAGGAAGACCCACTCTATGATCAAGAGTGAATCTCTCTGCCCTCGATCCATTGAAAACTCAAACCATTCAAATGTGGCAGTTTTCCTAGAACAATAAATTGGAAAGGTATGTTTGGCTCACATCGATGAGCCTGCCTCTCTGATAAGGCCTTCTGTACCTTTTCAATTGCTGTCTTTGCCTCTGGGGTCAGTTCCCTGGGAGAATCTAGCTCCCTCTCCCCCCTTTCAATAAATTGAAGAAAGGGTCTAAATCCTCATTTGTGAGGCCTAGCCAAGGTCTTACCCAATTCAAGACCTACACAAGGAATGCAGATCTGCTAAGGTTTAGGGATTACACTCAGTTTTGAATTTCTGCGGAACAATGGTCCTTGCAATTATTTGTAGACCCAGGTACCTCCAAGGTGGCATCCTTTGAACTTTGTCTTCCTGCAATTGAAATCCAGCAGAGGTTAAAACTTAACCACTAGGTCAAGCGTGTGTTGGAGTATAGTGTTATTGGGAGCACACAGGAGTAGGTCATCCATGTAGTGAAGATGATAGCATCCTTTCTCTGCACGTACTGATGACAGTAATGAGGCTACGTACTGTTGGCATATGAATGGACTGGATTTAAGGCCTTGCGGCAGGACTTTCCAGTGATATCTCTTCATTGGGGCTTCTCGATTAATGGTAGGAACCGAGAATGCAAACCGTGGGGGCTCTCATGGTGCAAGGAATTTGAAAGAAACAGTCTTTGATATCTAGAACAGCCAATTGCCAATCTCAAGGGAGCATTGTTGGAGAAGGCATCCCTGGTTGGAGTGGTCACATGTTTTCTATAATTTTATTTACTTCTTGGAGGTCATGGAGCAACCTCCACTTGTCCTTCCCCGGTTTCTTTATTACAAAGACCGGGAAATTCCAAGGGCTTGTTGTCTCTTCTAGGTGGCCTTGAGCCACCTGCTCTCCACGAGCACCTCAAGTGCCTTGAGCTTCTCTTTACTCAATGGCCACTCTGCTACCCATTTTGGGGTATTATCCAACCACTTTAGTTGTGGGTAGGGCACTACACAGTGGCTATTTTCAAAATCCTGGGGTGTCTTAGTGTCCTAGGTTACAATGTAAAATTGTGCCCAAGGTTTGTATTCTATCCCCATGAGCCGTTGGAGCCAAGGTGGGGCAGTGTTTTCCTTATCTTCTGTTAACGAGCCTAACAATGCCTTGCACATGACTCATAGATAACTTCCTCTGGGAGTTATCTCTGTTTAATGGGCCATCAAGGACCCACTGCATGACTCATAGAATGAGATATCCCCATTGTGAGATGCTCCGCCCAGGGGGAGGAGCCAAGCATTCCACCTGGATAAATCCAGGGTTTGGGGCAGCACAGGCAGCTTTTATCCACTGGACTTCCAGAGGAGACAAGAGCTGCCAGACATTTCTACAAGACTCATGCTTTGACCAGACCGTCTCATCTGGACTTCCACTACCACCCTAACTAACAGGGTGTCAGGTTGTATTCTGACTCTGTCAGTGGGGGTTTTTTTGGGTTTTTTTTTTCTTTTTGTACTATTACTTTTATTTTATTTTACTTTCTTTTATTTTCTTTTCATCTTATTAAATTGTGTTTCTGACTTAGAGTCCTTCACTGGTTTTGCTTTCAAACAGCACAGTGTCTCAAAGCATTAATGGGCCCCACTATTGTCAATCCCCATCACAGGCTCCTCATGAGGTCTGTAGAGGAAAGAACTGGAGGCTAGGATTGCACAGAAGCCTCTAAAAGCCTCAGTGTGGGATGGAAAATCCAATGAAAAATCCAAAGTATCTTAAAAACCTCAAGTATCTCAAAGCATTACTGAGCCCCACTATGTGTCAGTGCAAAGCTCTCAAGAGACTCATTAAAGCAGATAATTGGAGGCCAGGATTGCACAAAAACTTCTCAGAAACTCAGTGGCAAAAGAAGTACTTAAACTAACCCTGAGTACCTTGAAGTATTAATAAACCCCACTGAGTGTTGTTACTGGCTAAGAATCCCCAGGGAGACTTATTGCAGGAGATAATGGGGCCATGATTGCAAAAACCTCTAAGGATGGGTGTCAAAAAAAAGTTCTGTAATAAACTTTGAGTACTCTGAAGCATTAATGAGCCCCACTGAGTGTTGTTACTGACAAAGCCTCTCAAGGGACTCATTAAAGCAGAGAATTGGAGGCCAGGATTGCAAAAACCTCTCAGAGACTCCAAAGCAAAAGCCAAACCCAAAGGCCTTGGAAAAACCTGCAGTGCCTGGCAGCATGAAGGAGCCCCCAGGGCCATTGCTGACCAAGGCTCCTTCCCCAGGGACTCCTTCCAGCACATCCTGGAGGCCACTGGCATGGCAGGGGGATGCTGAGGGCAGCACAAGGGGCTGACAGTGCCCAGCTTGCTGGGGTTGTGCCAGGAGGCCCCAGGGCCTCAGGACAAGGCGTCTCCTCAGTGTCCTTGGTGGCACAGAGGCTGCTGTGGCCCAGGGCACCAAGCCTTGGCTTCTCTTTGTCCCCACCTGTCATCACTGCCTGCAGTTCTCTGCTCTGCCTGGGGCCTGGGGACACTTTCTGTGTCGTGTCCCTCAGTGGGACCCATTAAAACTTGCAGAAACTTTGGAGTTGGCTTCTGCCTTGGAGTTTTGCAGAGGTTTCTTCAGCTCCCTCTCAGGGACTGATGTTCAGGGCCTCAGCACAAAGCCCTGAGAGGGTCATTAAAGTCCTTGTGCTGTGTCTGTGCTGATGAGCTGGGCTGAGCTCCTGCATAGAGACAGATCCTGGCAACCAAGAAGAGATTAAAAACACATTTCTCTGATGAGCAGCTTTTCTGCCAGCCCAGCAGGGCTGGGGCACTGCCTGCAGCCACCCCGGGCACAGCACACAGGCACACAGGGCTTCAGCTCAGCCTGGGCTGGCAGCACAGAGCAGAGCTCACTCAGGGCTCACTGCAGGAG
This sequence comes from Acrocephalus arundinaceus, assembly GCA_021534815.1. Taxonomy (NCBI): domain Eukaryota; kingdom Metazoa; phylum Chordata; class Aves; order Passeriformes; family Sylviidae; genus Acrocephalus; species Acrocephalus arundinaceus. The sequence goes on along the minus strand of JAJEOU010000816.1, from coordinate 73,187 downwards.
AAATCCTCCCAGGCTTGCAAACAGTCACTCTCTGGCTGGGGGAAGAGAAGCTGCAGCTCCTGCAGGGATCTCCTGAAGCTGCCACATCCCCCAGCTTGGAGCACCTTCCAGGAGCACTGTGGGAGCTGCTGCAGGGCAGGGATGTGGCCTAGGGCAGGGCTGGGTTTCCCTGCTGCCCCAGCCCAGGCCCAGCACAAGGCAGCTCCCTGGGGCCAGGCTCTGCTGCAGGGCTGAGCAGCCGGGGCTGCAGCCAGGGGTGCCAGGGCTGTGGTGCAGAGCAGGGTCCTGCAGCCCAGGGCGCTGTGCTGGCCCAGGGACTCTGCTGCCTGCCAGGGACAGCTCTCAGCCGGCCTGGAGAGCTGCTGCCAGCGCTGGGGAGAAGCTGTGGGGGGAAGGAGCCACCCTGAGCAGGGCAGCTGCTGCTGCTGCTGCTGCTGCTGAGAGGGTCTGTGTGGGGCAGGGCTGCTCCCAGCTCCACCCCAGCCTGGGCACAGCTGTGGAGGACACTTGCCAAAAGAAGGTAAGCCTGGCATTGCTGCAAAGATCAGGAGCTTTCCTGAGAGTGTTTTCATTTTTCTGCTTGGAGAAGGATGGAAAAGTTGTGGTGAAGACAAAAAGATTTTATTCTTTATACATTTTTCATATATTTGTAGCTCTGTTAACTACTATTATATAGTTTAAAACTATAATCCTTAATTACCTCTATTCAACTACTATTACATACTATATAACTATACTCTCTAATTAACTCTGATATGTCTCTCACCCTTTCTCATAGATTTTAGAACAATTGGCAGACCTTCTAAATACATTCCTGAAATACTGTATAGTCTTATTATCAGGAAGAGGCCCTAGAAGAAGAACATTTTGGTTTTTAACCAGAGTGTGACAGTCATAAAAAAAAGGGGAGCAAAGAAGCCCTTGGACCTGCTCCAATGGGTTGACCCAGGTGTGTATAACTGGGGCAACTGAATTTCCTATTGCATATTCCTATTAAATATCCTAATAAATAAACCTTAAAAATTTGTTTAAATCAGGGGCTGGCTAAGCCCATCCACTCTGGGACACCTGGAAGCTTCCAATAAAGGTCTGGTTGTTACTTTACTGTTCTAACACTTTTAAAAGTTTTTTTTCTATTTAGTCACAGGCAACAGGAGGATGAGAGAAGCAGAACAGGAACTGTAATCACAGAATCACAGTACATTCTGAGTTAGAAAGGAACACAAAGAATCATGAAAGTAATTTTTCAAAATTTACAGAGACTCTCTGCCGGGTGTCTCTGCTCCGTCTGTGATCGGGTGCTCTCAGGGAGGCTCTGGCCTTTGCAGCAGCTGAGTCAGGCACTGCCCTTGGCATTCCTGCCAGGCAGCTGTGGCCATGGCAATGGGGTGTCCAAGCTTCCCTGGGACCTGTGGGGCTGTGGGCAAAGCAGTCCATGGGAAAGGGGAATGAGCTGAGCCCCCTCCCTGAGATCCCAACATTGGCACACCCAGGGATCTCCTTGCTGTGTCCTTCCAAGCTCTGAGCTGCCCTCCTGGCTGCAAATCTGTGCCAGAGCCCCTGGGAGTTCCCTGAATGTGCCCCAGGGAAGTGCAGAGATGCCAGAGCTGAGGAAATGCTGCTGGGTTTGCCAAGGGAGCCGGGAGTGTCCTTGGCAGAAGGGGGTGCTGAGACCTTGCCCAGAGCCCGTTGGGAGGGTGAGACATTGAGGGATCCCTGTGCTCTGGGCAGGGTCTGGTGTATCCCAGGGTGACAGGGGAGTGTGATTGTGCTCTGATTGCAGCCAAAGCTGCAAACCCAGGGCAGTTGGGAACAAGCCCATCCAGCCCCTCACCTTCCCTGAGCCACAGGGAATCCTTTGCCTCTCATCTCTCACTGGCAAACTGTGAGTGCAGCAGAAATGCTGGGGATTCCTGACCTCAGAGAAACAGAAATGATGTGTGGGCAGGAAAAAATGGCTAAAATCCATTCCTGCTCTCCATGTCCTTTACACTTGAGAGTGCAGATGGCAACAAACCTGTCTGCATTAGGAGTGATTCCCCTGACAAATCCTGAATATCCAGCCTTGTCCCTCTGCCACATGGCCACAAACCCAGGGAAGCAGGGCAGGGATGGCTTCTGGAGGGCCCTCACGCACAGGCCTGGCTGCTCCTGGCACACTCAGAAAGCAATGCTGGAGCTCAGGCAGGGACCTGGGGGAAGGTTTTCCCAGAGCAGGAACAAGGGTGGGTGAGTCACAGCAGGACAGTCTAGAGGGAATGGCCCAGGTTTGGCTCAGAGCAGCCTCTGCTGACTTGTCCCTGTCCTTTCTCCATGAACAGGTGCCCATGTCCAGCCAGAGCAAATGTCCAACTGCAGCTCCATCAGCCACTTCCGCCTGCTGGCATTGGCAGACACGCGGCAGCTGCAGCTCCTGCACTTCTGCCTCTTCCTGGGCATCTCCCTGGCTGCCCTCCTGGGCAACGGCCTCATCATCAGCGCCGTAGCCTGCGGCCACCTCCTGCACAGCCCCATGTTCTTCTTCCTGCTCAACCTGGCCCTCACCGACCTGGGCTCCATCTGCACCACTGTCCCCAAAGCCATGCACAATTCCCTCTGGGACACCACAAACATCTCCTATACAGGATGTGCTGCTCAAGTGTTTTTCTTTTCTTTCTTTAGCACATTAGACATTACCATCCTGACTGTGATGTGCTACGACCGCTACGGGTCCATCTGCAAACCCCTGCACTACGGGACCCTCCTGGGCAGCAGAGCTTGTGCCCACATGGCAGCAGCTGCCTGGGTCACTGCCTTTCTCAATGCTCTGCTGCACACGGCCAATACATTTTCCCTTCCCTTGTGCCACGGCAATGCCCTGGACAGTTCTTCTGTGAAGTTCCCCAGATACTAAAGCTCTCCTGCTCATACTCCTATCTCAGGGAACTTGGGCTTCTTGCTGTTAGTGCCTGTTTAGGATTTGGTTGTTTTGTGTTCATTGTTTTCTCCTATGTGCAGATCTTCAGGGTCGTCCTGAGGATCCCCTCAGAGCAGGGACGGCACAAAGCCTTTTCCACCTGCCTCCCTCACCTGGCCGTGGTCTCCCTGTTTTTCAGCACTGGCATATTTTCTCACCTGAAGCCCCCCTCCATTTCCTCCCCATCCCTGGATCTGGCCCTGTCAGTTCTGTACTCGGTGGTGCCTCCAACCCTGAACCCCCTCATCTACAGCCTGAGGAACCAGGAGCTCAAGGCTGCAGTGTGGAGACTGATGACTGGATGGTTTCAGAAACATTAAACTGCTTGACAATTACTGCAAATCACTTGTAATGAAAGTCATCTTTGATACCTTTTGTTGGTTTGGTTATGGGGTTCTTCTTTCTAGTGTTTTACATTTTTAACCTTGTGCACAAAAAAATTACTGTTTGTGCCATTTCCCATTTTGTTTCTCTTCACCTGCCCTGAGGCCACAGACTGTTCCAACGAGGGGCTCTGCTCTCCGTGGCTTTAAATAAACTGAAGAATCTTCCAGCCAGGTTTCTGCAGAGATCCCCCTTTGGTTCCCTTCTCTGCAGCTGCAGCAGCAATGTCTGTGTGCAGAGCTGGGGGCAGATCAGTGCTGGCACAGCCGCTGTGCCCAGCAATAGCAGCAGCAGCAGCCCTTGGTGTTGCCAGTGCTGCTGCCGTGGCCCTGCCCCGCTGCCCTGCTGGCCCTGGTGTTGCTGTAGGGCCTGAGTGCTCTCGGGGCCGGGCACAGTGCTGGGGGTGGCAGTGCCGGGGCTGCAGCAGGGACAGGCCATGGGCACTGCTGGGGCAGAGCTGACGCCTCAGGCCAGGGCCTGGGGGCTGCAGGCTCCTTGCCCAGGCTCTCTCCAGAACACTTTGCCCAGGCCAATGCTGAGCCCAGAAAAGCCCCGGGAGCAGCCCCAGGCTGGCCGTGGGCAGGCTGGGTGTTGGGGGTTAGACTTGTTTATCCTTTTCACCTATAGAATTTTTTCCCAAGGGTTGCAAGGCAACTGATTGCCGGGTACTTATGAGTGCTCAGGTGAAAAACAAAGCATAGAAGCTGGCACTTAGCTACACCCTTTGTCTCTAGAAGTTTCCCCCGAGGGGTGGGGGGGGGGGGAGAGAAAGACGGGGCTGGGGGTGGCAGCTTCACTTAGTGGTGTTGTCTGTGTCAGGGGCGGACGCGGCTGCCGTTGCTGCGTGAGTTTCTCACTGGCACCGACGGGATCTGATCCTGGAGAGAGAGCTGCCGTCGTCTGCCCGTGTGCCCGGATCCAGATTCCTTTTTTTTGCTGCCCTGCTAGAGCTGCCTCGGCTGGGCATCCTGCCCCACTGCCTCGGCGTTGTTTTAGAGCTGCTGCACCGCGGGCCCGCGCTGGCCTTCTTGCCAGACGGCTCTGCCCTCCAGTGACCACCGACTGCGCTCCGAACTTCATCCAATCCACCAGCCCAAGATTCCCCACCGTTCCAGCTTAGTACTTTTTCTTTGAAGTCCCCCAGAGACCAGACTGCCCCAGGTTTTGTAAGACCAAGCTCCGTCAAAGTCCCTGGTTCTGTTTTCGCTATTAATTGCTGTAGTTGTTGTTGTTTGTTTGCCTTGTTATACCTATTAGTAAAGAACTGTCATTCCTATTCCCATATCTCTGCCTGAGAGCCATTTTAATTTTCTAAATTATAATAATTTGAGAGAAAGAGATTTGAATTATCCATTCCAAGAGAAGCCCTGCCTCTCTCTAGCAGATACCTGTCTTCTTTCAAAACTAACACAGATTTTGGCGCCCAACGTGGGGCTTGAGGGCATTGAGAGAAAAAAGGGAATAACAGTTCTTAAGTGACCTAATTTCTTGTTCATTCTTGTTCACTGGATATAGAAACCTTGATAGGTAACGCCATGTGGTCTAACTTATCCTGGTTCGGGTGGCATGTGGTTGTGGCTTTATTTTGCCCATTTGCAAGCCCTTTCCTAAACATGGGCCCTATAACAAAAGCTACTGTGGCTGTTATTCAGTTTGTTTTATGGGCTGATAAGGTGAGGAATTCACTGATTTTTAACTTGCTCTAGACAGCAGGCACGTGGATACGTGGCTATCACATACTAAGTGGGTGTATTTGAGGTTACTTTAAGAATAATACTTTCTGTGAAGAAATGACAGTGAGAGAAGTTTTCCAGACCTTTAGCCAGTTCCTTATGCCTACTCCACCAGCTTTTGAAGAGTTCAAATTTCCTCTAGAAACTAACCAAATGTTGCTGATGATCCTAGCTTATTTAGCTTTCAAAGATAAGGTGAGGTCAATTTAGAGCACTGCACAGACTAGGGATATTGCTGTGGGGCCTGACACTGCCCCAGAGGCTAGAGATACTGCTGTAGAGCCTGATACTGCCCCAGAGACTAGAGATACTGCTGTAAGGCATGATACTGTCCCAGAGGCTGAGAATGCTGCCATAGAGCCTGATACTGCCCCAGAGACTGGAGATGCTGGCCCACTGCCTGACCCTGCCCCGCAGCCCACCCCAGAAATGAACCACCCCAGTTGGGTGGGGGTTCTAGTGAAAGAGATACGTGAGATGAGCCAAGTGATGAAAGAATACACTTCCCCAGCTAGTTAGAAGCCCTCCCCTTGCCCTGAAAAGGGGGAATCCGATGGTGCAGCAGTAGAACCCACAGAAGTTACAACCGTCCAGGCTCCAGCTGAACCACAGGACCAGTCACAACCAGCTGCAGTTGCCCCTGTAGAAACAAAGAAGTATAAGATGAAATCAGAGCACCCAGGTAATAAAGATAAGAAAAGAGAGCCCTCACAGCCCACAGGAGAACCAGAGGTTGAGATTACCATCGAGTCCCTGACTTATGAAAGCCTACGTAATCTGCAAAAAGATATTGCACGACAGGGACGTGAGGCTTATACAACTTAGTTACTTCGGGTTTGGGACCTTATAGGTACAGGCGTGCAACTAGATAGTAGTGAAGCAAAGAACTTAAGACCCTTGACCCAGGACTCAGGAGTGAATCAAGTATTTGTAAGAGAGCAAGGGCCCCTTCCCCTCTGGGAGCGACTTCTAATGAATGTAAGAGAGAGGTTTGTCCACAGAGACAGAATGCAGGAGCACCATCATAGAAGTCAGTAGAAGACCCTTGAAGAAAAGATCCAACAGCTGAGAGAAGTAGCCATATTAGAAGTACTCTTTAAGAGAGGTAGACAGCATGACAATGACCCTGACAAGGTCAGGTGCACAGGGCAGATGTTGTGGAACCTGGCAAGTAAAGGGCCATCTCAATACACCACCTTCATTGCAATGATCAATCCTGATAGCAACCGGGAGACAGTGAGTTCTGTCGCCAGCAGGCTCAGAAATTATGAGAGCATGGTCAGTAGCCCAATGCAGGCTCAGGTCTCTGCAGTAGTTAAAGAACTCAAAGAAGAAGTAATAAGAGAAGTGAGGGAGGAGGTGAGGGAGGAGATGAAGAGGAACAGTTCCCATGTAGCACCAGTGCGAGTCACAGGCCCCAGAGCCAGAGCCCAACGCCCTCCAGCTAGAGAGAGAGAGTACACCCCAAGGGCTGACCTGTGGTTTTTCTTGCGTGACCATAGGGAAGACATGAGAAGGTGAGATAGAAAACCCACTTCTGCCCTGGCAGCACGGGTGCGTGAGCTCAAGGAGAGAAACACTAACCGAGGGGGTCCCACTAAAATGAAAGTAGCCTCAACCTCCCAAGACCGAGCCACCAAGTATTATAGAAGTGAAGATGATATGTCAGATCCCCTTGAAAGAGCCTCTACAATGTATGCCCAAGAAGGGAATAATAACCAGTGCTAGAAGAGCCCTGCCTCTAGCCAGGAAGAGGCACGGGAAAACCGAGTCTTTTAGACTGTGTAGATTCAATGGCCTGGCACATCAGAGCCACAGAAATATGAAGCTTTAGTAGATACTGGTGCGCAGTGTACCCTGATGCCATCGGGACATGTGAGGGCAGAACCCATTTCCATTGCTAGAGTGACAGGAAGATCACAGCAACTGACTCTGGTGGAAGCCGAAGTGAGCCTGACCAGGAAAGAGTGGCAGAAACATCTGATTGCAACCGGCCCAAAGGCCCCGTGTATCCTAAGCATTGACTTCCTCCGGAATGGGTATTACAAAGACCCTAAGAGACTCAGATGAGCTTTTAGAATAGCTGCTGTAGAGGCAGAGGGCATCAAGAAATTGAATACCTTGCCTAGACTGTCAGAGAACCCATCTGCAGTAAGACACCTAAAAGTAGAAGAACAACGAGTACCAGTTGCCACCTCGACGGTGCACCGCCAGCAGTATCAGACTAATCGAGATGCCGTGATCCCCATCCACAAGATGATCCAGGAGCTAGAGAGCCAAGGGGTAGTCAGCAAAACCCACTCACCCTTCAACAGCCCCATCTGGCCTGTGCGCAAGTCTGATGGAGAATGGAGACTGACTGTGGACTATCGTGCATTGAATGAAGTGACACCACCGCTGAGCGCTGCTGTGCCGGACATGCTGGAACTCCAGTACGAGCTGGAGTCCAAGGCAGCGAAGTGGTATGCCACTATTGACATTGCTAATGCATTTTTCTCCATTCCTCTGGCTGCAGAGTGCAGGCCTCAGTTTGCGTTCACATGGAGGGGCGTGCAGTACACCTAGAACCGACTGCCCCAAGGGTAGAAGCACAGTCCCACCATTTGCCATAGACTGATCCAGGCTGCACTAGAAAAGGGAGAGGCTCCAGAACATCTGCAGTACATCGATGACATCATTGTGTAGAAGAACACAGCAATAGAAGTGTTTGAAAAAGGAGAGAAGATCATCCAGATTCTCCTAGAAGCCGGCTTTGCCATCAAGAAGAGCAAGGTCAAGGGACCTGCCCGAGAGATCCAGTTCTTAGAAGTAAAGTGGCAAGATAGACGTCGCCAGATACCCACAGAGGTAATCAACAAGATCACCGCAATGTCTCCACCGACCAGCAAGAAGGAAACACAAGCTTTCCTAAGTGCCATAGGCTTTTAGAGAATGCACATTCCTGAGTACAGCCAGATTGTGAGCCCTCTCTACCTAGTTACCCGCAAGAAGAATGATTTCCACTAAGGCCCTGAACAGCAGCAAGCCTTTGCCCAGATCAAGCAGGAGATCGCTCATGCGGTAGCCCTTAGCCCAGTGAGGACGGGACCAGAGGTAAAGAATGTGCTCTACTCAGCAGCCGGGAACAATGGCCTGTCCTAGAGCCTATGGCAGAAGGTGCCAGGTGAGACTCGAGGCCGACCACTGGGATTCTGGAGCCGAAGCTACAGAGAGTCTGAAGCCAACTATACTCCCACAGAGAAAGAAATCTTAGCCGCCTATGAAAAAGTTCAAGCCGCCTCAGAGGTGATTAGTACAGAGGCGCAACTCCTCCTGGCACCCCGACTGCCTGTGCTAGGGTAGATGTTTAAAAGAAAAGTTCCCTCTACCCACCATGCCACCGACGCCACATGGAGCAAATAGATTGCCCTCATCACACAGCGCGCCCGTATTAGAAACCCAAACCGCCCTGAGATTTTAGAAGTTATTACCAACTGGCCAGAAAGTGAAAGCTTTGGTCTCATAGATGAAAAGGAGCAAGAACAAGTGACACGAGCTGAAGAAGCACCACCGTACAACCAACTGCCAGTAGAAGAGACACAGTACGCTCTTTTCACTGATAGTTCCTGTCGCATTGTAGGCCTGAACCAGAAATAGAAAGCAGCTGTATAGAGCCCCACACGACAAGTTGCACAAGCCACTGAAAGAGAAGGTAGATCGAGTCAACTTGCTGAACTCAAAGCCATTCAGTTAGCCCTAGACATTGCTGAAAGAGAGAAGTAGCCAAAGCTCTACCTCTACACTGATTCGTAGATAGTGGCCAATGCTCTGTGAAGTTAGCTAGAAAAGTAGAAAAAGGCCAACTGGCAGCGTCAGGGAAAACCAATCTGGGCTGCTGATGAGTAGAAAGACATTGCCACTCGAGTAGAGAAGCTACCTGTGAAAGTCCGCCATGTAAATGCCCATGTCCCCAAGAGCAGAGCTAATGAAGAGCACCGAAACAATGAGCAAGTAGATCAAGCTGCCAAGATAGAAGTATCAAAGATAGACTTAGACTGGCAGCACAAGAGAGAGCTGTTCCTAGCTCGATGAGCCCATGATGCTTTAAGACATCAAGGCAGAGATGCCACCTATAAGTAAGCACGAGATCGAGGAGTAGATCTAACCATAGACAGTATCTCCCAAGTTATCCATGACTGTGAGACATGTGCTGCCATCAAACAGGCCAAGCAGGTGAAGCCCCTATAGTATAGGGGACAGTAGTCTAAATATAAGTATAGAGAAGCCTGGCAGATTGACTACATCACCCTTCCCCAGACCCGCCAAGGCAAGCGCTACGTGTTGACCATAGTAGAAGCCACCACTAGATGGCTAGAGACCTACCCTGTGCCCCATGCGACTGCCCGGAATACCATCCTAGGCCTTGAAAAACAAGTCCTTTAGAGACATGGCACCCCTGAGAGAATTGAATCAGACAATGAGACCCATTTCAAGAACAGCCTTTTAAACACCTAGGCTAGAGAACATAGCATTGAATAGATATATCACATCCCTTATCATGCATCAGCTGCCGGGAAAGTTGAACGATGCAATGGCCTGCTTAAAACCACCTTGAAAGCACTGGGTGGAGGGTCCTTCAAGAACTGAGAGATTAATTTAGCAAAAGCCACATAGTTAGTGAACACCAGAAGTTCCAGCAACCGAGCAGGCCCAGCCCAGTCTGAGCCCCTAAGAACAATAGATGGGGATAAAGTTCCAGTAGTACACATGAGAGGTATGCTAGGAAAAACTGTTTGAGTTAATCCTGCCTCCAGCAAAGACAATCCCATCCGTGGGGTTGTCTTCGCTCAGAGACCAGGTTGCACTTAGTAGGTAATGCAAAAAGATAGACAGACCCGATGCATACCTCAAGGAGACCTTGTTTTAGAGTGAACTACCCATGCCACTGTATCCGTACCCACATCTGCATGTATATATGTATATAATTAAGGTAGTGCATGTATGTATATAGTTTAGCAGTTTAAATTCAAATGTAATATGTTAATATAAGAAAAAATTCGGAGTAGATTAATGTTGGGAGTTAGACTTGTTTATCTTTTTCACCTATAGAATTTTTTCCCAAGAGTTGCAAGGCAACTGATTGCTGGGTACTTATGAGTGCTCAGGTGAAGACAAAGCATGGAGGGTGGCACTTGGCTACACCCTTTGTCTCCGGGAGTTTCCCCCGGGGGGGTGGGGGGCAGAGATAGACGGGGCTGGGGGGGGCAGCTTCACTTTTGGTGTGGTCTGCGTCGAGAGCAGACAGGGATGCGGCTGCCGTTGCTGCGTGAGTTTCTCACTGGCACCACCAGGATCTGATCCTGAAGAGAGAGCTGCCATCATCTGCTCGTGTGCCCAGATCCGGATTCCTCTTTTTGCTGCCCTGCTGCACTGCCTCGGTGCTGTTTTAGAGCTCCTGCACCGCGGGCCCGCACTGGCCTCCCTCCAGACATCCCTGCCCTCCAGTGACCACCGACTGAGCTCCGAACTTCATCCGATCCACCAGCCCGGGATTCCCCACCGTTCCAGCTTGGTACTTTTCTTTGGAGTCCCCCAGAGACCAGACTGCCCCGGGTTTTGTGGGACCAAGCTCCGTCAAGGTCCCTGGTTCTGTTTTCGCTATTAATTGCTGTAGTTGTTGTTGTTTGTTTGCCTTGTTATACCTATTAGTAAAGAACTGTTATTCCTATCCCCACATCTCTGCCTGAGAGCCGTTTTAATTTTCTAAATTATAATAATTTGAGGGAAAGAGATTTGAATTATCCATCCCAAGAGAGGCCCTGCCTCTCTTTTAGCAGATACCTGTCTTCTTTCAAAACTAAGACAGACTGGCATCATACTGGGAGTGACTGGAACTATAGAAGGGACAACTGTGAGAACTGGATGAAAGTGGGAGCAACCTGGACCATGCTATTGGCAAACAGCATCATAATGGGGAATGACTGGCAGTGACTGGGCTCATAATGGGAGTGCTGAGGAAACTGGAACCACATCGGGGGACAACTAGGCTGATACTGGGAGCAGCCACTGCTGGCACAGGGACCCCCAAACCCTTTTCCTGGCCACCCCACCTCTCCCAGGCCCACCATTTTCTTTGACCCTGGGAGCCCTGGACTACTATTCCTGCCTTTCCCAGCACCCAGCCCCTCCTTCCCATATCACTGAGGACACTTGGGACCCCTATTCCCAGCCATCCTGGGTTTTTCCACCTTTTGATGGGAATGGGGACACCGGGGAACCTTGGAGCTCCCTTTCCTGACTAAATGGACCCTTTTAAGCCCACCTATCCCACATCTACCCACCCCTAACATCCCCTTTTCTTAATCCTGGAACCCCCAAACCCCCTTTCCTGCTCTCCCAGCTCTCCCTGTTCCCCCTTTCCTTCACCCGTGACCCCCCAGACCCCAAATCTCCGTGTCCCCCCAGTTCTCCTCTCCCTGCGGTCCCTGCCCGTGGCGCTGTCGGAGCCCGGCCCGGGGTTCCCCCAGTTCCTGTCCATGGGGTCCCTGGATGGGATCCCCTTCCAGCGCCGCCACAGCCAGCGGGGCCGGGCGGAGCCGCAGCCGCCGGGGATGGCGGCCGGAGCTGAGCCGGGATATTGGGATGGCCGGAGCCGGCACAAGGAGCGGCACCGGCACAGGGCCAGCAGGGAGCTGCAGATGCTGCAGGAGCGGCACAGCCAGAGCGGGGCTCAGGGCGGGGAGCCGGGGCTGGGGGATCTGTGGGGCTGCCATGGCACCTGTGGGACTGCAGTGGGGATCCGTGGGGCTGGGCCGGGATCTGGGGCACTGGGATGTGCATCCATGCGGATCCAAGGGGCTAGGATGAGGCTCTGTTGGTCTCCATCAGACTCTGGGCCTTGGTGGGGCTGGAATGTGGCTCCGTGGGGCTGGGACACAATTCCGTGGGTCTCCGTGGGTCCAATCCCTCCCCAGGTCTTCACACGCTTCAGGAGGTTTCAAGCTGTGATCTCCTGTCCCACGGGAGCGTCTGCGGATCTGATCGGCTCGGCTGTGATGGGCAGGAATTCCTCTCCTTCCAGCTGGGATCGGGGGGATTCCTGGTGGCCGACGGCGCTGCCCAGGTCACCAAGAGGCGCTGGGAACAGGATGAGATCGAAGCTGAGGAATGAACAAATCCCCTGGGGCACACCTGACTGGAATGTCTCTGGAAATATGTCAGATATGGGTGGGAAGTGCTGGAGAGTAAAGGTGGGGAGGGTAGAATTCCCATGGGAATGTGGGATTTGGGAGGAAAAAATTTGGGAATGTGGGAATTCCCATGGGACCTCCATAATAGGATCCCACTGCTTTCCCATTCCCATGGGAATTCTGTAGATGGATCTCACTGCCATGCTTTTCCCATGGAATTCTTTAGGTAGATCTCATCTCCATCCCATGGCAATGGATTTCCATGGATGCATCTCACAGTTATCCCATTCCAGAACCCCCTGATGTCCATGTGTCTGGAAAAGTGGAACACGGGACCCTGAGGTTTTCTTGCTCAGGTACGGATTCTACCCCAGCACCATCGGGATCAGCTGCATGAAGGGAGATGAAATCCAGGACCGTTCCCAGCAGCAACAGCACCTTCCACACCTGGGCCAGGATTGAGGCGCTGCTGGAGGAGCGGGAGCAGCACTGGTGCCGGGTGGAGCATCCCAGAATGCCAGAGCCCAGGATCTTCTCCTGGGGTGAGCCTGGGAATGTGGAATGTGGGAATTGGGAATTTGGGAATGTGGAGCAGCAGGATGGGGGTTCCCCTCCTCTCCTCACCATCCCGTGCTTCCCAGAGCCAGAATCCAGTGGGAATCTCACCCTGGTGATTTCTGTGTCCGTCACTGCTTCCATCATCATCATTCTCCTCATCAGATTCGGTATCTGGAGGCTCCAGTCTGGTTCCCCCCAAACCCATCCTGGGGGTCTCCCTGTTCTCCTCTCCTTCCCAAGACTGCTGGGGGTCCCCCCACGACCCACCCACCCCCCTAAACTCCTCCTGGGTCTGCACACGGGGACCACGTCCCCTCCCCCAGGATGATGAGGGGTCCTGGGCTGAGCCCCCCACTCAGCCCAGGGTGTGGAGGGAACTGGGGGTCCTGGTGCTGGAAGTGGCTGCTGCCAGGATGAGCCCACTTGCTCTGTCCGTGTGGTTCCACTTTCCTCAGCACTCCCAGTGTGAGCCCAGTCACTCCCAGAATGATCCTGGTCACTTCCCCTCACTTCCCTGAGGATCCATCTTGCTCCCAGTATGAGCCCAGTCACTCCCAGTCATTCCCCATTATGATGCAATTTGCCCCCAGCACAGTCCCAGTTGTTCCCAGTTGCACCCGCTATTATCCGGTGTGTTCCCAGTTCTCCCAGTTGCTCCCAGCATAGTCCCAGTCACTCCCAGTATGATGGCAGTCTCTCCCAGCAGGGCCCCAGTCACTCACACTTCTCCCCAGTTTCCCCCAGCGTGTTCCCCCAGTTCCCCCCAGAAGATTCCCAGTGGCTCCCAGTGTGGTTCCAGTCAGCACCTGCATGATCTCAGACACTCCCAGTATATCCCAGTTGCCCTGAACACTCTCATGGTCATTTCCAGGCACTCCCAATTTCCTCAGCATGGTTCAGTTGTCCCCAGTTTTATCCCAGTCACTGCCAGTACATCCCAGTTGTCACCAGCATACATCCTGTCATTCCTATTTATTCCCAGTTCTTCCCACTGTATCCCCAGTAGAGTCACAGCATGAGCCTGGTAGCTCCCAGTAACCCCCAGACAGGGTCCAATAACATCACTATAATCCCAGTCGGATCCCAGTCACTCCCAGTATGATTCCAATGGCCCCCAATGTGATCCCAGTTGCTTCCTGTCAATACCAGCATGACCCCAGTAGCCTCCAGTATGATCCTCATGGCTCCCAGTCTCCCCCAGTATATCCCAGCCACTCCTAGCATGCTGCCAGTCATTCCCAGTTCTTCCCAGTTGCTTTCAGTGTGATTCCAGTTGCTCACAGCCACTCCCACTCAATACCAGTGTGAGTCCCGTCACCCTCAGTGTGACCCCAGTCTCAACCAGCATGAAACCAGCTGCTCCCACTGGGATCCCACTACGATCCCAGTTGCTGCCAGAATAGCTCCAATTGTTCCCAGTTCATCCCAGTATGATCCCAATTGTCCCTAGAATAGTCCCCGTCTTTCTCAGCATGGTCCCACTTACACCCAGTTTTCCCCAGCATGGTCCCAGCTGTTCCCAAAGTGGTTCCAGTCTCCCCAGTATGGTTAGAGACACTGCCAGTATATCTCAGTAAGGTTCTGGTTACCTCAGAATGATCCCAGTCTTTGCCAGTTTCTTCCAGTTGCCTCCAGCATAATCCCAGTTTCTTTCAGTTGCCCAAAGTGTGGTCCCAGTGGCTCCCAGTATGATCCCAGTTTCCCCAGTTGTGATCTCAGTCCCCTCAGCATGGACCCAGTCCCTTCAGTTTGATCCCACTTTCTCCCAATGAGTCCACATTTTCCTCCCAACAGTAGCTCCCAGTAACCCCCAGTCAGGATCTGTTCACATCCATTGTAATCCCAGTGGCTCCCAGGATGAATCCAGTAGGACCCAGTTACTCCCAGTTTGGTTCCACTCATTCCCAGATACTCCCAGGATTATTCCAGTCATGCCCTGAGTGACTGCCTGTCACTCCCAGTTTGAGCCCAGTTGCTCCCAGTCACCTCCAGCATGGTTCCAGTCACAGCCAGCACCTTTCCAGTCACTCCCAGTCTGGTTCAAGTAGGATCCCAGTAGGACCCCAGCATGAGCACAGCTGATCCCATTTACCCCCACTGTGGCTTCAGTCTCTCCCAGTGTATCCCAGTTGTTCCCGGCAAGTTCCCAGTAACTCCCAGTTGTCCTCAGCGGCTTCCAGCCTGATTCCAGTTGCTCACAGCCACTCCCAGTCACTCTCAGTGCAGTCCCAATATCTGCCAGTATGATCCAGTATGATGCCAGTCTCCCACAGCATGGGCCCAGCCTCTCCCACTGTGATCCCAGTAGGATCCCAGTTGCCCCCAGGCACCTTGCAGAGCCCCAGCCATGCTGTTTGCCCCCAGCCTGCCCACGGCCAGCCTGGGGCTGCTCCCGGGGCTTTTCTGTGCTCAGCATTGGCCTGGGCAAAGTGTTCTGGAGAGAGCCTGGGCAAGGAGCCTGCAGCCCCCAGGCCCTGGCCTGAGGCGTCAGCGCTGCCCCAGCAGTGCCCATGGCCTGTCCCTGCTGCAGCCCCGGCACTGCCACCCCCAGCACTGTGCCCGGCCCCGAGAGCACTCAGGCCCTACAGCAACACCAGGGCCAGCAGGGCAGCGGGGCAGGGCCACGGCAGCAGCACTGGCAACACCAAGGGCTGCTGCTGCTGCTATTGCTGGGCACAGCTGCTGTGCCAGAACTGATCTGCCCCCAGCTCTGCACACAGACATTGCTGCTGCAGCTGCAGAGAAGGGAACCAAAGGGGCATCTCTGCAGAAACCTTGGCTGGGAGATCCTTCAGTTTATTTAAAGCCATGGAGAGCAGAGCCCATTGTTGGCACAGTCTGTGGCCTCAGATAAGGTGAAGAGAAACAAAATGAGAAATCTCACAAACAATATTTTTTTGTGCACAAGGTTAAAAATGTAAAACACTATAAAGAAGAACCTCATAAAAAAAACCAACGCAAGGTATCAAAGATGGCATTTATTACAAGTGATTTGCGTAAATTGGCCAGCAGTTTAATGTTCCTGAAAGCATCCAGTCATCAATCTCCACACTGCAGCCTTGAGCTCCTGGTTCCTCAGGCTGTAGATGAGGGGGTTCAGGGCTGGAGGCACCACCGAGTACAGAACTGACAGGGCCACATCCAGGGATGGGGAGGAGATGGAGGGGGGCTTCAGGTAGGCAAACAGGACAGTGCTGATGAAGAGAGAGACCACGGCAAGATGAGGGAGGCAGGTGGAAAAGGCTTTGTGCCGTCCCTGCTCAGAGGGGATCCTCAGGACAACCCTGAAGATCTGCACATAGGAGAAAACTATGAACACAAAACAACCAAATGCTAAAGAAATGGAAAAAACAAGAAGCCCAAGTTCCCTGAGGTAGGATTTGGAGCAGGAGAGCTTGAGAATTTGGGGGATTTCACAGAAGAACTGGCCCAGTGCATTGCCATGGCACAGAGGCAGGGAAAATGTATTGGCTGTGTGGAACAGAGCATTGAGAAAGGCACTGGCCCAGGCAGCTGCTGCCATGTGGGCACAAGCTCTGCTGCCCAGGAGGGTCCTGTAGTGCAGGGGTTTGCAGATGGACACGTAGCGGTCGTAGCACATCACGGTTAGGAAATAATATTCTGCTGACATGAAGAACGTAAAGAAAAAGAGCTGAGCAACACATCCTGCGTAGGCGATGTTCCAGGTGTCCCAGAGGGAATTTTGCATGGCTTTGGGGACAGTGGTGCAGATGCAGCCCAGGTCGGTGAGGGCCAGGTTGAGCAGGAAGAAGAACATGGGGCTGTGCAGGAGGTGGCCGCAGGCTACGGCGCTGATGATGAGGCCGTTGCCCAGGAGGGCAGCCAGGGAGATGCCCAGGAAGAGGCAGAAGTGCAGGAGCTGCAGCTGCCGCGTGTCTGCCAATGCCAGCAGGAGGAAGTGGCTGATGGAGCTGATGTTTTTCATGAGCTTCCCCTGGGTTTCAGCACCTGTCTGACAAGGAGAAGGCAGTGACAGATTACTGTTGATGTCTCAGAATTAAATCTATACCAATCCTCATGTAAATCTCCCCAAATCACCTCCAGCACACAAAACTTTTTCTGGCTCATTTCATTGACTCTGGTGAGAGCTGGCTTAGAAATCTCCAAGGAGCATGGGGTCCTCCCGATGTGCTTGAGGAATCAGTGTTTCCCTACAACAACAGGTAAATAGGAGCTAGGAGTGATGTTTGATTAAAATCATTCTCAATTCACCTGACTGCATGGCAGAGCTCTGGGGATATTGTTTTAGTTATTTGCTTCTACTTTCCCCAGCACAGGCAGTGGAATTTTTAAGGCAGAAATCCTTGGCATTTCCACTTGTTTCTGAGAGACACCTCGTGGGTGCTTTGAGGCAAAGAGATCATCCCCTGGTGCAGGGTGGGGCAGACAGGCTGTCCACCAGCCCTGCTCTCAGCTGCCCAGGGCTGTCACCTCTGGGGGCTGGAGGGCGATGGCACCCAGGGCTTCTCTGAGGAGGAACAGAGAGTCCTGCAGACTCATTGCCCACAGCTCCCACCTGACCTGCCAACAAAGGCAGCAGCAAGAGGAGAGGAAAAGGAGAAATTCCCCAACACTGCTCTGGAGGCTGTACAGGGACATCAGATGGGCACCAGGAGTGTCCCATCATCAAGGGGATCTGCCAGAGAGGGAACTCCTGCCACTGACCCTATCACCTTTGAGGCACAGGTTCTTCTGAGTGGTGCAGAAGATCAGGGGCTTGTGCTAGGGACGAAATCTGCAGTGCAGGGGATGGCCCAGAGCTTCCTTAACCCCCCTGCCAGGGCATTTAAGCAGCAGCTCCCCCTCCCTGCCTGCCCAGGGCTCTGCTGCCTGCAGCTGTCCCTGCCTGCAGCTGCTTCCCTGTGCCCAGGGCTGGGCCCTGCCAGGGCTGCCAGAGCCCAGCCCAGCCCTGGGGGCTCAGCTCTGCCCTGCAGACCCCTCCCAGCTCAGGCACTGCCCAGGGCCAGCTCTGGCTCTGCAGGCTCTGATGGCAACGTCAGAGCAACCCTGAGGAGGCTGGTAAAGCGACACTGGTGCTGCCTGCAAGGGACCCTGTGCTGATTTCTGTCCTTGCCTTGTTTAATAAGATATGAAAGGAAATTGTTTGATTTTTTTGAACCTGAATTGAGAGATTAATATCTATGTGCAATTTCCTATCCAGGCAATCCAGAGCAGTTGTTTTAAAAAGCAAGATTTTCCCTTTTATGCAGGCCTGCCTTGCTGTGCTCCCTGCATAATGTACTTGGAAATGTTCTGCAGTTAAATCTCATGCTGGGAGCAGTCCTGAACACTGCAGCATCCTCAGCACACAAGGAGAACACTTCCACGCCTTACCAGCTGTCTCCTTCCACCCAGATCTTGTCCCCCAGTGCTGGGAGCAGCTCCCAGGTCTGGCTAAGAGCTGTCCCTGGCAGGCAGCAGAGTCCCTGGGCCAGCACAGCGCCCTGGGCTGCAGGACCCTGCTCTGCACCGCAGCCCTGGGCACCCCTGGCTGCTCTACACAAGAGATCATCAGAGAATGTACTCACACAGTCTGTAGGCATTGGGATGTTGGAGCTTGAGGAGATCACTGCAGGAGCTGCAGCTGCATTGTCCTGCAGCCAGAGGTTCCTGTGCCAAGGGCTGGCAGTGATTCTCCCCCAGTCCCTTCTCAGCACCTTCCCAGCCCTGAGTGATTGAAGCTCTCTGTGCCTGTGTGCTGTGCCCGGGGTGGCTGCAGGCAGTGCCCAAGTCCTGCTGGGCTGGCAGAAAAGCTGCTTATCCAGAGAAATGTGTTTTTAAGCTCTTCTTGCTTGCCAGGATCTCCCTCTGGATGATGAGCTCAGCCCAGCTCATCAGCACAGGCACAGCACAAGGACTTTAATGACCCTCTCAGGGCTTTGTGCTGAGGCCCTGAACATCAGTCCCTGAGAGGGAGCTGAAGAAACCTCTCCAGAACTCCAAGGCAGAAGCCAACTGCAAATTTTCTGGAAGTTTTAATGGTCCCACTGAGGGACACGACACAGAAAGTGTCCCCAGGCCCCAGGCAGAGCAGAGAACTGCAGGCAGTGATGACAGGTGCGGACAAAGAGAAGCCAAGTCCTGGTGCCCTGGGCCACAGCAGCCTCTGTGCCACCAAGGACACTGAGGAGACCCCTTGTCCTGAGGCCCTGGGGCCTCCTGGCACAGCCCCAGCAAGGCTGGGCACTGTCAGCCCCTTGTGCTGCCCTCAGCATCCCCCTCCCATGCCAGTGGCCTCCAGGATGTGCTGGAAGGAGTCCCTGGGGAAGGAGCCTTGGTCAGCAATGGCCCTGGGTGGCTCCTTCATGCTGCCAGGGACTGCAGGCTTTTCCAAGGACTTTGGGTTTGGCTTTTGCCTTGGAGTCTCTGAGAGGTTTGTGCAATCCTGGCCTCCAATTCTCTGCCTTAATTAGTCCCTTGAGGGGCTTTTTCAATAAAAACACTCAATGGGTCTCATTAATGCTTCAAGGTACTTCAGTTATTTTAGGGTACTTGGTGTTTCTCTTTGAAAACTGACTCTAGGAAAAGTTTGTGCAATCATGGCCCCAATTATCTGCTTTAATGAGTCCCTTGGGATTCTTAGCCAGTAACAACACCCAGTAGGATTTATTAGTACTTCCACGTACTCAAGGTTAGTTTAAGTACTTCTTTTTGCCACTGAGTCTCTGAGAAGTTTTTGTTCAATCCTGACATCTAATTTTCTGTTTTAATGAGTCTCTTGAGAGCTTTGCACTGACACACAGTGTGTCTCAGTAATGCTTTGAGATACTCAAGATTTTTAAGACACTTTGGATTTTCCTTTGGATTTTCCATCCCACTCTGAGTCTCGGAGAGGTTTTTATGCAATCCTGTCCTCCAGTTCTCTCCTCTACAGACCTTATGATGAGCCTGTGTTTGGCATTGACGATTGTGGGACCCATTAATACTTAAAGACACTTTGGGTTTTTCTTCTGACTTTGACTGCTGGAAGGGTTTGTGCAATCTCCTCTCAGGCCCTGATGTTCCAGGGCTCAGCACCAAATGCACCACGGGGCCCATTGGGATCAAGCAAGTCCTGACAAACCATGGCTGTGCCTTGATTTCTCTCTGGTCTAGTGCAGTTCATTAGGAAGCCTTTTTTCCTTGAGTGATGGAGAAATATTTCAAAGAGCTTCTAAGAAATCTATCTTCTGATTTTCAAGGGTGTATTTTTCTCTTTATAGCAGAGGTGTTTGCAACATTCAGTGATTGATACTGACCCAGGGACACTCCTAAGGAGGTCTAGCCTGCTCAGAGAAGCTGTGCCTTGAGGTCTGACCCAGTGTGGACAACCTTGCTCCACAATCCCCAACCCCATCCTGTCTCTCCTCACTCACCTGGGACCTGCTTTGCTCAGAAAACTGGCTGCATTCAGCCAAAAGAGGGCTTTTTCTTCTTTTATTTGAGCAATCTAAAATTTCAGAGTTTCAGACAATCTCTTCAAGTATGAATCATTAAAAACAGATATGATCATGGTCAGAGACTCGCTAACTAGTTTAAGTTACAAAGTGTTATGTTTATTAACACCAGCAGGTTGCACAGGAGTCGTCTCTGAAAGGTGTGACCGCCCCGTACAAGGTTCTTTGCCCTCTATTTATTTCCCAAAATCTTACATACAACACATGTGCATAACCCCAGCACCTCCCATCCCCACTCTGTATTAAAATGAGGCTATCAGTCCTTCACGTGTGTGCAATTCTTCTCTTGAATTGGATCAGTGGTCTCAAAGGATGAAGTCAGGAGAGTCTTCTTCAGGTCTCTGTGACCCTCTGGCATGATCCAAGGTCCCCTGCTTTGTGATTGATTGATATAAAGTCCAGGTGCTGGTCATTGTTCTTAATGGTTTCAATCTGTTCTTATAATGTTTCACTTACTCCACTTCCTTCTATAAACAAGCTCATAATGGCAAACAATTTAACAATTAGCTCCAGCTTAAGCATCTAATAGTCATCAACCTATTGTTTGCTTATCTAACTTACACTCTGATCCATATAAATTTCTTCTAACCCTTAGCTAATTTTTTTAACTCTTTAAAATCATGATTCAGTGCCCCCCAAATGTTGGGGTGCCCCCTGAATATCAGGGTGTCCCCCACAGCCCCGCTGCCACTGAGGGTCATCTGTGTCCACGTCAACCGGGATGATGAGACGGTGGCTGTCATCTTCTCCCAGCCCATCTGGGTGAGTGGGGACATCTGGGAACTCCCAAAAATCACCTGGATACCTCCCAAATCACCTGAGTACCCCGCAAAAATCATCTGGATACCCTTCAAAATCTCCTGGATCCCCCCCAAAAATCACCTTGCTAACCCCAAAAGTCACCTGGATACACCAAAAAATCACCTGGGGACCCCCCAAAAATACCTGGATACACCTTAATAACCCTCCAAATCTCTTGGGTATCCCCCAAAAATCACCTGGGTACTCCAAAAATCACCTGAGTATCCCCCCAAACAGCACTTGAGTACCCCCCCAAAAAATTACCTGGATATCCCTCAAAAGTCACCTGGATACTCCTGGGAATCCCAAAAATAACCTGAGTAACGCCCAAATCACCTGGGTACCCTGAACAATCATGTGGGTACCCCCCCACCCCAAATCACCTGGATCCACCCCAAGTCTCCTGGGAATGCCAAAAATCACCTGGATACACGTGGGTGTCCCCCAGTATCACCTGGATACTCCCCCCCCCCCCCAAATTACATGGGTACCCCAAAAATCACCTGAATACCTCTAAAATCACCTGGGTACACCTGGGTATCCTCAAGAATGACCTGGGTACTCCCAAAAAGTCACCTGGATACACCTGGGTACCCAGCAAAATCTTCTGGATCCCCACCAAATCACCTGGGTACCCTCAAAAAATCACCTGGGTACCCCCAGAAATCACCTGGATTCCCCCAAAAATCACCTGGATACACCTGGGTACTCCAAAAGATTCTTGGGCCCTTGCCCAAACTGGTGGGCATGAATCTCCCCTGCTTTGACTGGGTAGATGCAGTGTCCCATTTATCCCATTGACTTGAATGGACAGACATGGTGTTCCTAAATCCTGATTGACTTTAATGGGTAGACCTGATGTCCTGTTTACCGTCATTTATCCCCAGTAAGCCTTTCCAGTCCTCCTAGTAATGCTCCAGAGCTCCCAGTAACCCCAGTGCCCCCCTTTAGCCACTGCCAGTGCTCCCAGTAACCCCTCCCAGTGCTCCCAGTTTGTTCAGTTTCTCCAATTCCTCCCTCCCAGTGCTTGCAACTCCCCCGCAAGTGCTTCTGGTTCCTCCCCCAGACTTCTCCTTAGCCCTTCCCAGTAGTCCCTGTTTAACCAGTAACCTTTTCCCATCAAGCCCTATTAATGGTTAGATCTGGTGGCCATAAAATCCCCATTGACTTTAAAATGGATAGACCTAGTGTCCCTAAATCCCGATTGAGTTTTATGGGGGTAGACTTGGTATCCCTAAATCTCCTATGACTTTAAAAGGGGTAGACCTGGGATCCCTAAATGCCCATTGGGGTAGACCTGGTGCCCTTTTCCTTCAATTGATTTCAGTGGGTGGACCTGATCACTTTTTTCTTCCATTCATTTCAAAGGGTAGACTGGATGTCCTTGGTCTTCCCTGCCTTTTAAGGGGTAGACCTGATGTCCTCTCTTTGCCGTTGATTTCAATGGGTAGACCTGATGTCGAAAATCCCTCATTGATTTCAATGGATAGCCCAGATGTCCCAAACATTTGGGGGTTAAACCGACCAATTTCAGGATTGGAAATTCCTAATTTGGGGTGGAAAAATGCCCCACATTTTGTTCTTTTTTCCCCACAGGTGAACCTGGACTGCCCAGAGCTGAGAGCAAGGCTGGACTGCTCGGACGTGACATACACACGTGTGGTAAGAATCCAAAGCGGAAGAAGCTTTTATTCTACATGTTCTCTAGCTTATAGACTCTTAACAAAGTGTGATCTTAAATCATTGACTACATTACGTAAACTTCTTATATTCATTGGTGCAAAGCAATTAGCATCAATATAATTGGCAAAAGTTTTACATAAAGTTAACAAGGCACGTATACACATCTACATATGCACGTAGTCTAACTTCAAAAATTTTCATGTATCTTTTTTAATCAGGTCCCATGCTATGGTGGTTTTGACCAGCAAGAGAGTTTTCAGGAAGTTCAGGAAAGAACCAATTGAAAGTAGTTACTTCTCCGTGGACGTTCAGGGTTTAAATATCAGGGAGATCAGGAGAAACTCCCTCTTTCCTTCTGGCCAAGAACACAGGTAACACTCCCTAGGCAGCAGGGGACCCCGGGCCAGGCCCCGCTGCCCTCTGGGTGGCTGGGGCTGTGCCCGGCCAGGTCTGCCAAGCCTGGCCTGTGCCGGGGGCTCCTTCCCCTGCCAGCCTCTGCAGGGAGGGAAAGAGAGAGAAAGCCGCAGCCCTGGGCCACTGCAGAGGGCCCTGGCTGGGCCGTGGCCTGGGCCCCTGGTTTGCTGGTGCACTGGCCCAGGGGAGGAGAAGATCTCTCCCCCACCATCACCCCTGGGCCCCAAGAAGCGACTCTGATGCTGGGTCTGCTTTGGATCAGAGCAGGGGTGGGGAAGTGATCCATCAGCCCTTCCTGAGCCTGTTCCCCCCCGCACCCCCATCACCAGCGTGGGCCTTGCATTCTGTTCTGACATCTGTGAGCTGCAGTGAGACAGAGAGAGAAAGACCTTGGGCAGATTTAACCCTTTCCTGGCAACATGAAGCTTTCAGAACTCCAACCCTTTCCCCGAGGGAGAGAAGAAGACCAGAGTGATTTAAAATGTAGAGAGACAGCATGATACAGTCAGCAAAAGAACTGATCAAGGTTATCTGGAAGAAAGGATTGAGGAAGTGGACATTTTTGACTGGACTTCTCTAGATGTAAACCATGGAGAAATGGACTATTCCTTGTAATCTATTGATGCTGTTTTGGAGGAATGCTGTTCTAGCTGCAGGTGGTTGATTGATGTAATTGAGAAGTTGTAAGAGTAAGTTCTCTGGTTCCTGGGATAAAAGGAGGTCTCAGCTGTTTGAGATGCAGATTCGGCCCTTTGGCTCTAGTAAAGGGAGATCTCTTCAGATAGAGACATTTTCAGTAATAGAAGAGAATCTTTGTATTATACCAGAAGAAGCATTCCTAAACAAATACCCCAAATACACTGAAAGGCCCACGAGTAGGCAGGGGAAAGGCTGCTAATGAATGAGATGGTACAATCTGCAGAAACTTGGGGTGGCTGCAGGTTTGTGACACTGGGAGCCACCAGACTGGTTTTTTCTTGTGGTGAACATCTCCAATCGGTCTTCCAGTGAGACTCCTCTCCCAAGGTGATGAAAGATTAGGTTTAAATGGTTGAAACGGACTGAAAATCACAGTCAGTGATTTGTCTCTCTTAGTTGTGGGAAAGTGAACAGTTTGTGGGGGAAAGAGAAGTGTTTTGAAGTTTCAGGTTTTTTCTTTTTTGTTCCTTTATCCTTTAGAGTGTGTAAGTAAACCATCTTTGTAACTTTAAAAGTTCAGGCCTTTTTTACTTTTTATTTTCTCCTAGTCCAACTATCACAGGACACCAGGTCTACCCAATTAAAGTCAATGGGGATTTAGGGACACCAGGGCTGTCCATTAATAGGGCTTGATTGGGAAGGGTTACTGGTTAAACTGGGAGCACTGGGAAAGGCCAAGGGGAAGCTCTGGGGGAGGAACTGGAAGCACAAGTGGGGAACTGGAAGCACTGGGAGGGAGGAAAGGGGGAAACTGGGCAAACTGGGAGCACTGGGAGGGGTTACTGAGACCACTGGGAGGGACAACTAATCAAACTGGGAGCTATTCCTGGGAGCACTGGGAGTGGTTGAGGGTGGGCACTGGAGTTACTGGGAGCCCTGGGGCATTACTGGGAGCACTGGGAAGGGTTACTGGGGATAAATGGGGGTAAACAGGACTCCAGGTCTGCCCATTAAAGTCAATAGGGATTTAAGGACACCAGGTCTAGCCAGTCAAAGCAATGGGTTTCACAATCACCAGTTTGGTGGGGCCCAGAGATTCCTGGGGATACCTAGGTGTTTCCAGATGACTTTTGAGGGGTTCCCAGGTAATTTTGGGGGGTTTTCAGGTAATTTGGAGGAGTACTCAGGTGTATCCACATGATTTTTTGGGGAGTACCCAGGTGATTTTTTGGGTTTCCCATGAATTATCCAGATGGTTTTTGGGGTACCAGGGTGATTTGGGGGAGGATCCAGGTGATTTTTTGGGGTTTCCAGGGGTCCCCACTCACCCTGATTGGCTGGGAGAAGATGACAGCCACTGTCACGTCCTCCCAGTCAACGTGGATGCAGATGTCCCTCAGCGGCTGGGGGGCCGTGAGGGCACACCCCAACATTCAGGGGGCACCCCAAAATTCCAGGGGAGGGCCCCAGGGATGGGAGGGAGCCCCGAGTTACCTCAGGAGAGGATGCAGTGCAGGTACACCCAGGCACTTTGGTCCATGGGGTCAAAGACAGTGTTCTGCACCATCTCCAGCTCTGGGGTAGGGCAAAAAGAGCACCCCAAAATCTCAGGGGGGCAGCCAGGCAACACCCCGAGATGTGAATGAGGGGACCCAGGTGTGTAGGGGCTCAGGTCTACCCATTGAAACCAATGGGGATTAAGGGACATGAGGTCTACCTATTAAAATTAATAGGGATTTTTTGGAAACCATGTCTATTAAGGGCAATGGGGATTTGGGGAAACCAGGTCTACCCACTCAAGGCAGTGGAGATTTAGGGACACCAGATTTACCTTCTTAAAATCAAAGGGAATTTTGGGACACTCACTCTACCCACTAATGTGGGGAATTTAGAAAACTGGGTCCAGGCATTAATGAGAATTTCAGGACATCAGGTCTACCCTTTGAAATAATGAGATTTTTTTTGGTCTACCAAGTATAGCCTTTAAGGAAAATGGGGATATAGGGTCATCAGGTCTACACACTGAAACCAATGGGCCAAGTGGGACACCAGGTCTACCCCTTAATGTGGGGAGTTCAGGAAATCAGGCCCAGCCATTGATGTGAATGGGAATTATGGGACATCAGATCTGCCTCCATTATAGTCAGTTGAGGGGATTTAGGACACCAGGTCTACCCATCCAAGCAAAAAGGGATTTTGGAACATCAGGTCTACCCATCAGCTCAACTTCAAGCAAGGGGCTGGAGAATTTTTAAGATAGGATCTCACATAAATTTTGGGAATTTTTCCAGGGGAATCTCTCACCTTCCTTCAGCCTTTTGGGGGACAGCATCCCAGCCTCGCCCTTCCTGCATTCCTGGTGGGCACCAGGAGCCACAGCTGGTGGTGCCAAGCCGAGAAGTTGGAGAAGTTGTGGCTCAGCAGGGCCCTGGCAAAGGCCAGCTTGTCCTCAGGGTCCTGCCTGGCCACCAGTGCCTGTCTGTGGTCGCAGGAATAGACTGGGAGGGCACCAGTACAAACCAGTAAGCACTGGGAGCTGCCACTGAGCTGCTGTGGCCAGAGGTGGCAACTCCCAGAAAAAACCAGTAAGGGTTAATGCACCCAAACCCATTCCCAGTATGGGATTTAGGGGCACCAGGTCTACCCTATTGAAGTCAATGGGGATATAGGGAAATCAGGTCTACCCATTCAAGCAAAAGGGGATTTGGGGACACCTGGTCTACCCATGAAAGGCAAATGTAAGGGCTCCCAGTATGGTCTTGACACTCCTACTTTTATTAGGTTTATACTGGGATGGCACCAGTATAAACCAATAAGCACTGGGAGCCACCCCAAAACCCCTGAGCCCTGTGGGGGCAGTTCCCAGTATAAACGAGTAAGGCCAGCACAACCTGAAGTCACTCCCAGTGGGTCCCAAGCCCCATCCCAGTATAAACAAGTACATCCCAAAATAACCCAGTACATCCCAGTAAACCACAGTATTAACCAATGATCCCAGCATGCATTTCCTGTAAAAATGAGTATAAACCAGTGCAAACCAGTATATCCCAGTATAACCCAGTAACTACTTGCACCCCATCACAGTAAAAACCAGTATAACCCAGTACAAACCAGTATAACCTAGTAACTCCCAGCACCCCATCCGAGTACAAACTAGCATATCCCTGTAAAACCCAGTAACCCCTCCTGTGTTAAATCGCTGTTGTGAAGGATGCTGCCCAAAGGGCATTTCAGATCATGCCCACTAAAGATCCTAGGCAGAGTTCTATCTCAATTAAACAATCCCCTTCTGAGCCTTTCCTAGATTTTATAGATAGACTTCATGCAGTGGTGGAAAACCAGAGCGAGGAGCAGGAGTTGCAACAGAAGATGATCCTGGAAGTGGCACAAAGCCGCTTGGTGCCTGGAAGTGGCACAAAGCAATGCCAATGATGTCTGCAAGAGGATCATCTCCGGGCTTCTGGTTGCTCCACCTCCAACCCTGGACCTCCTCACTGAGACCTGCACCAAGTGAGCCATAAGGGACCCAGATGAACAGCGGAAAGGGTCTGGGCTCAGAGGCCGGATTGCAGCACCAGCCACCATTCCAGCTGGACCACCAGTGACTGGGAGGGTCAAATGTTTCCAGTGTGGGTGGGAGGGACATGTGATGTGCTTTTGTCCCTTTAAGAATAAAACATCACACACACTGGTGGGAGCAGTGGGGGAGGAGGAGAAAGGGAACATTCCAGTTCCAAAAAACTAGGGGAGGAGCGTGAGCTTCTCTGTTGAGAAAAATGGGACAGGTCACCGGGTTGTTGGGGTTGTGGGGCAACCCAATTCCGGGAAGGTGTGGGACCCTAAGGAACCCTCAGGGCTGGGAACAACCAAGAGGATATGAAAGCTATTTAGGCTTGAGTTAACAACAGGTGTGCCTTTCAACACACCGGACTGGCAAGTGGTCACCATTGACCCTGGACACGTGACCAACCTACAGCAGACTGATAGTAAGTGCCTTGTTATCAGGGATTCTGAGCACACTCCCTCTGAGATCAAGATTAGTCCAGCACTTTTGCCATCAGATCCGGATCAGCGAGCTCTCTTGGCACATTGTGTCCATCCTCCCCTCTTCCTACCATAGGGCCGAGTCATTGCCCAGCCATACCACTGCCCAAACTGCCCTAGGATGGTCTGGACCTTTTGGTCTATTAGACAGAAATGGTGGGAGAGAACAAACCATAATTTGGTGTGGGGCTCAAGAGAGAATGAGATTTCATCCAGCTCCAGGGAATGATGGACACAGATCAGATGTGACATCATACCACCACACAAGTGGCCATCACATGGGAGTTCAACCCGCGGCTGGTAAGGTCACAGGTATAGGGGCATAATTGGCAAACAATCCAAGAGAATTGCTGCAAATTGAGGGACCAGATGAGCAGTTGGCTTTTTTGTTTGTCTAGATCCAAATTCACCTTGGGAGAGACACGTCCAGTGGGGAGTTAAACTAAAATCCCAAAACCTCAAAAGATTTTTCAATTGTTTCCCTGAGGAGCGCCCTTCCAGAAAGCAAAATTGCTGACAGATACTCAGTTTGGGAGGATCAGTGGCCACTGAACAAACAGAATTAAGCACTCACACAACTTGGAAAGCAATGGCTAAAGAATCACATTGAAAACAAATAGTCTCCTTGAATTCTCTGTGCTTGTGATCAAAAACCCAGGAAAGGCAGGTGCCCTCTCCACAGATTTGTAAACATTAATTGATGTCATCGAGAGCATGGGTCCCTCAGCCGGGATTGCCATCCCTCAATCTCCTGAAAACTGGAATTTGGCTGTCATGAGAGAAAAGATTGTTTTTTCCAAGATTCCCCTACAACACCCAGCCAATGCCCCGCAGTTTGCATTCTCTGTGCCCTTCATCAGCAGGGAGGCACCCATAAGCATACCACTGAGATTTTTTTCCTGCAAGGTTACAAACTCCCCAAGTATTTGCCCAGGTACAGGGCCAAAATACTGTCTGCCCGGTGTGGCCAAGCCTGAGAGGCCGTCATCCTTCATTATATGGATGACGTTGCTTGTGTGTGCCCCCAGTGACAATGACTTACAAAATTCTGGATAGACTATCACTGCTATTCTGGCCGCTGTGGAATTTGAGTTGGCAGCAGGAAAAAAGTCAAGAGACTGCCACCTTGGAATTATCTATTTACACACTCTAAAGTATAAAGGAAAAAATAAAAAGAAAAAAAATTGAAGCTTCAAAACACTTCTCTTTCCCCCAGAAACTGTTCACTTTCCCAAAACTAACATAGAGAGACAAAACTGTGTTCCTAAATATTTTCTCTTCAGCCGGCATAGGTGTCACCTACACCGCTGTCCAAGGCTTTCTCCCCGCCTCCTGGGCTGTCATAATCTTTTATACTCTGTACTACGTGTTCTATGTTTACAATATTATACCAATACCCATCACCTTTATTAAACTGTGTATTTCTACTCTAATCCAATCCAAAAGTGCCACCACCACAGCAGAAGATGGAGGACAAGGAGAAGGAGCAGAAGGACAGGGACACGCCCAGATTCCTCCATCTTGCCTTCTTTAACCTCCATTAAATCCCAAAATTCTACATCTACACCCGGTGGTAAATTAACATTATTCTAATCAAACTCTCATGGCTTGTTTCTGGTCTCGGATCACCCAGGGCACCCAGAGGGATGTCCTGGGTTCTGATATCACGTGTGATCCCAGCTGGGTCAGTGGGCTCTGCCCTGAGCTGCCAGCGCCTCACAGCCTGCAGTGCAGCCTCCAATCCCTGGGAGTTCACAGGGTGCACTCTGCACTCCAGCACCCATTAATGCATGCAGGGAGTGAAGTGCTTTTCCTGGCATTCCTGCCTAAAATTGGATGGGTTTGAGATTGAATGTTCAGTTAGGAAGTTTTGTCCTCATCATGGAAGTGCAGTTATTGCACTAAGGAAACTCTTCTTAGTGCTACACTCTCCATTCCCTGCTTTCCAGCCACAATGTCCACAGCCTCTTTCTGCAACATCCTCCCCTAAATTTCCTTCTGCTGCCCTGACTGCAGGAAGGGCTTCAAGCACAACTCCACCCTGTCAGGCACCGCACATCCACACTGGGGAGAGGCCCTACGAGTGTCCCCAGTGTGGGAAGAGCTTTTCCAGGAGCTCTCACTTGACCAACACCAACAGAGGCACCAGTAAGGGAAGCCCTGCGAGTGCCTGACTGCAGGAAGAGCTTCGTGCTCTGCTCCAACTCCATCCCCGATAGGAGGACCCACATTGGGCAGAGCCCTGGTGACCCACATTCCCAGTGATTCAGGTTGGGAAGACACCTGGCTGGTGGTCTCCATGTCCTCCTGGCTCCCCATAGACACCTGGAAGAATTCTGGGACAGGAACATCCATCAAGACTCTGATCAACACTGGAAATTCATTGGAAAGCTGATTTGTTGACAGCCCAAAAAATCTCATCTTCTCTTTCCAGTTTTTCTTCATGTGGCATCAAGCAATGCTGGGGATCTTGAAGATCTTTTCCCACCTGAAAAATTACCATGTTTATCCCTTCAAAACACCCACAACTGGGGTAAAAATAAAGAAATGAAGCAAAGAGATCTAAAGCTGAATCATTTTACTGGGATTTGAGTGTCAATGTGGGGTTCAGGGGAATATTCAGGGGGGTTAGGTGTTCTGGGACCACCCAAGCCAAGGGACATGGCCATGATCTCGTAGTTGTTGCAGCAGAATGTGTCCACCTGAGCCTGTGTTTCTCCAGGAATTCTGGTTGTCTGTCCCAGTCTTTGGCCTGGGTCTCCCTATCCGGGTGTCCCCCCAAAGTGCCCAAACCACTGCTGAAGTGCCTGAGCTGCTCCTGGCTGTGGATATTCCTGTCCACCAAACTCTCCTGGTCAGTGCTCTGGGGGGCTGGGAAAGGTTTTAGGGACTCCTGGAGGGACTGAGAAGGCTTTTGTGGCTCCTGGGGGCATTTGTGGGGCTGGGAGGGGATTTGTGGCCTTATGGGGGGGGGTTGTGAGGGAGGTTTGGGGTCGTGGAAGGACTTTGGGGCTTGGAGGGAATTTGAGTGAGGCTTGTGGGAAATGGGAAGGGGGTTTTGTGGTTTTTGGAGCCATTTCTGTTGCAGGGAGTGGTTGGAAGTGTCCTGGGCAGGAGCTTTGGGTTTGGCTTGGAGGTCTGGGAGTGGTTTTGGGGCTGGGAGGAGTTTTGGGGCAGTTGTGACTCCCCCAGACTCCCAAAGCTGCCACCAGACCCGGCCCCAAAGATGCTGCCGGTGTTTGGGGGTTCCATGTTTGGGTTCATCCTCTGGCGCTGCAGAAGAATTTGAGAGGGGGTCCCCAGGGGCCATGTGTGTCCCCTCCCGGAGCTTGGGGGAGGACAGTGTCACCGTCCCAGTGTCACCTCCTTTTTCCCTCCCCACAGGGCTCCTGCCCCAGCTCCTGCTGCCCCCCAGGAGGGAATTTGGGGAGGGGGCAGAGGGGGTGCACAGTCCCCCACCAGGGGATGACCCCCGCCCAGCCCCTTTGTTCAGCACCAAGCTGGGCTTGGGGCCGCAGCAGGAAGAGCCCCAGGGGAAGCAGATCCTGCAGGTGGGACAGGGCTTGGGCTCAGGGCAAGGTCCTGCCTGCACACCTGGCTCAGGTGTGACCCTGCCCGGGAAGGGAGCGGGACATTCCCATCCCCACGGATCAGGGCTGGCAGCAGCACTTGGAGCATGGACATGGAAATACTGGGAGCAACTGGACCACACTGAGGGCTACTGGGAGTGACTGGGAGCAACTGTGAATGACTGGTGTGTGGTGGAGGTAACTGGGATATACTGGGAATGAGTAAGATCATGCTGGGGGCAACTGTAACAATACTGAGGACTCTGGGGTGACTGGGATTGAGCATGCTGGGGGAAACTGGGATATACTGGGGGTGTCTGGAATGATATTGCAGGGGACAACATTGGGAATACTGGGACCATGTTGGGGGAAACTGGCAGCAACTGGGTGTGAATTTGAAACAGGACAGCCAATTTGATAGCATTTGGGTAGAGCAATGGATGATGTCAGTTTTACCAAAGCCTTGGAGACTGTCTCCTACAACATCCTTAAATACAAACTGTCCATATGCCCTGGGAAGAAGACTGAAAAATGGATGGGTGGTTGGGCCCAGAAGATTGTCATCAGTGGCAGAAAGCAGAGCTGGAGGTAAGTCCTTGTGCTCTGACCCCCAGGGGCTGATAGCGGGGCAGATACTCTTTAAAGTCTTCATGAATGGCTGGGCTGGAGGTGCAGTTTACCCTCAGCAAGTTTGCAGACAACACAAAAGTGGCAGGAGCAGCTGCTACACCAACTGCTTGTGCTACTCAGAGGGACCTTGGCAGGCCAAAGAATTGGCCTGAGGGAAATCAGATAAAGTTCAACAAAGGGAAGTGACAAGTCTTGTGCCTGGGGAGGAATTAGCCCATGCACCAACAGCTGCTGGAGGCCAACTGCCTGGGAAGCAGCTTTTCTGTTACCTTGCCTTGGTGCTTTGGGGCTGTGCTGCAAAGCAAAGGCAGGATGCGTGCAGGCAGAGCAAGCAAGGGTTTGCCCCTGGCCCTGCCCTGCCGTGCCCGGCCAGCCCCAGGAGCCGCCGCGCCTGCGCTGTGCCCGCGGCACCGGCTCTGGGCGCTCGTCCCCGCCGAGTCCGGCCCGCGCCGGGGCCGCGCCGGGCGCGCGCGGGGCCGAGCGCAGCGCCCCCCTCAGGCCGCGCGCCGCCGGCGCAGCCGCGGCCGTTGCGCTCTGGGCGTTGTGGCACAGTCGGCGATCGACGCCATGGCGGAGGTGCCGCTGCCCGCTGGGATTAACGCCCGCACCTTCCCCGCCAAGCTGTGGCACCTGGTGAACAGCCCCCGCGTCCGCTCTGTGCGCTGGGACAGCCAGGCCCACGGGCTGCTCATAGACCGCTCCCTCTTCGAGCGGGAGCTGCTCAGCCCCGGCGGCGCTCGGGGCCCGGCCCCGCACGCCTTCAGGGCCACGCAGTTCAGCAGCTTCGTGCGCCAGCTAAACCGCTACGGCTTCCGCAAGGTGCCGGGCCGGGCTGGCGCTGCTGCGCCGGGCGATGCGGGGGCCTGGCTCCATTATAGCAGCCCCTGGTTTCGCCGTGACCGCCCCGAGCTCCTGCTCCGCATCCAGCGCCGGAGCGCGGCCAGCAGGCAGCGGCTGGCGGCGGGGCGGGAGGGGCGCAGGTGGGGCGGGAGCGGCTCCCAGCAGCTCCCCGGGGCGCGGCCGCTGCCGGACGGGCGGCGCAGGCATGGTCGCTTCAAGGCGCTGCCCAGGGAGCGGCCGCCGCTGCCGCCCGGGTGCCCGCCCAGCGGCTTCCTCCTGCTGCACAGGGAGCGGGCGCTGCCAGGCGGGCAGGAGCTGCGCCGGCCCCGGCCCCGGCCCGGCCGTTTCCAGCAGCCGCCCAGGGAGCGGCCGCCGCTGGCCCGGCGCCCGCCCTGCAGCTTCCACCTGCTGCACAGGGACCGGCCGGGGCCGGCCGGCGGGAGGGGCCGAGCCGCTTCCAGGAGCTCTACGCGGAGCGGCCGCTGCCCGCCGAGCGGGAGGTGCCCCGGATCCCGCCCTCCACTCCTCGGGTTCCAAGGCGAGCGGCTGTGGCCGCTCGGACGGGAGGGGCCACCCAGCCGCTTCCAGGAGCTGTACGGGGAGCAGCTGCCTCCGCTCGACCGGGAGGTGCTCAGGTTCCAGCCTTGCAGCTTCCAGCAGCTCCACGGGGAGCAGCATCCCCCAGCCTCCAACCCAGCAGGTAGGAAAAGAATCCTAGCCTTGCTTTTCCAAAAGGTCATGAAAAGTGATTCTTTAAAGTATTTTTTCCCAGTGCTCTGTCGTTCTAAGACAGAAATTGTCAAGCCAACTAGAAAGGGACACTAGAAAGTCAAAAGATTCTCTGCCTGGTTTTCCTGTGTGCTTTCTGTGATGTTTGATCCAAGGCAGCAATAGAGCTCTGTGTTCCAAAGCCACACTCTGGAGCCTGACTCACGGGTTTGGATTCTTGCAGCTGCACCGGGCACTTCAGCCCCTCATGCTCCAGCTGGCAGTGCTGGCTGTGCAGCATCAACGGCCTCCAGCTCAGCGCAGAATGCACCTGCAGGAGAGGAATCACCCCAGCTGGATCTTGGCCTGGCTGTTGAGAAGATGATCCAGGAGATCAGGAGCTCCCTGCCTGAAAGGTCTCCCTGTGCTCAGGTAACCCCATTGGATGGGAATGAAAGGGGCTGGACTGAGAGTTTTGAATGTTGTTACATGGCTGAGAAGTAAAGGTTTCTTGAATGTAATTCTTTTCATTCCTTTTTAATTATCTAATTGGAGATTGTAACATGGCTGAGAAGCAAAGGATCCTTGATTTAATTATTCCCATTCTTATTTATTATCTATTTATTCTTGATCAAGCAAGATTTTCAAAAGAAGAGGGAATGAAAAAGTCTTCCCCCACAGTGAGGATGAGAGGTGTGAGCCTGTGCTGGCCACCTTTGGTTGTTCCTTTTCCTTGGGAAGAATGCCTCGTGCAGGGGCATTTGTGGTGCTGCTTTATAGGTTCTAACAGGCTTTGTTGGGTGGGAAAGAAGAGAAGAGTGTTTGGAGAATTGCCACTGAAGGCAAAGTGTCCCGTGCAGGGAGGGGTACACCAGAGGTGTCTCTGTTGCAGCAGCAGATGTGGGCTCTGCCTCTTTTGGGTTGGAAGGCCAAGGCAAAGCCAGGGCTGGGCTGCAGCTGCTGCTGCTGCTGCTGTGTGAGCCCTGCCGTGCGTGTGGGCGCTGCCAGAGCCGTGTGTGGGGATGGGCTGGAGCTGCAGCTTCCTTGTCCTTCTGTTTGACAGATTCAGTCTTTGGATTAGGAATCTCATTTCTCTTAACTCCTGCCTCTTCCCAGACTTGTCTGGAGAGTGAGTGCTGGCACAGGCCTTTTTGCAGATTATTGGACGTGTTGGCCAAAGAATGTCTCTTTCTCTTGCTGTGCAGACCCATTGCCTACAGTACATTTGTGATTGAGGAAGGGCAGGGTCAGGTGGGGAGTGGGATTTTCTGGATTTAGCAATCTCTTATTCTCAAATGGAATGTCTTATGTAAACTCACATATAGCAGTTTGCAAAAGCATTTTATTCCATAATGAAAGGAAACTTTGCAAGCTCTGAACCATCTTTAGAATCTTTAGGATTCTGATGGATGGGCTATTGAAGAAGAGATGAATATTCTGCAGTTGGTCATAGTGAAAATCTTTCTGTCCAAAGGTAATTTGCAGGTGCTTAATCTTGGGCATTTCCTTCCTCAGTGGAATAGAAACACTACTTGGTTATCTGACTTTTGGGTTGGTTTTCTTTCCTACCCTCCAAATTCACAGATTTTTGGCATTGGAAAATTTGGTGCTGGAAATACCCTGGGTCCATCAATTTTTTCCTGGGTCTTACATACGGGGCAGCAGCAGAGGGCTCCAGAAAGCACCACCTTGTGATGGAGTGTCTGAGCGTTTGGGTGGGGCTGGTGAGACTCCCAGGGAGAAATGTGAGCTTTGCGTGTGCGTTTGCAGCACACAGCCCTGGGCAGTGCTGGGAGCGAGCTCTGCCCTTGCTGACAGCCACGTTGGCAACAAGGAGATCCCCTGGCTTTCTGCTGGCTGATTTCTTACAGCTCGTGGCATAAGCCAGGGTCAGAGCGTGAGGGCACGTCCCCTCACTTGGGGTCTTCTGCTTTTCTGCATTCCTGTTTTTCCTAAAAGGTCATTTTGTAAGAGCTTCAGTTTCACCTTGATCACCCAAATCCTGAGTTTAAAATGCTTGCCATGTGAACCATGTGGGCAGTGTTCCCTTTGTGTTACACAGCCTTTGGGGTGAAGAACAGTTAGTGTATCCCTAATGTGATTCTAAGAAAATGCTG
Source organism: Acrocephalus arundinaceus (assembly GCA_021534815.1). Taxonomy (NCBI): domain Eukaryota; kingdom Metazoa; phylum Chordata; class Aves; order Passeriformes; family Sylviidae; genus Acrocephalus; species Acrocephalus arundinaceus. The sequence continues at coordinate 37,485 of JAJEOU010000816.1, read as the reverse complement.
AGTGATCTTTGGGTTCCTTTCTCTCTGTTTTTCTTTCAAGGGGAATATTAATGTTGCCCCTGAGCCTTCAGGAGAGGACACCATGAACAGGGCTGCAGCAGAGGAAGCTCCATCTGGCACCGAGAGCTGCGGGAACAGTTCCCCAGAGCCCGAGGAGCCTGGTAAGGAGAGAGCCCCCACTGGTTTAGAGAGGTGTGAGACGGCTGCTCTGAGCCTGCCTGTGACAGGAAGGGAGATCAGAAGAGTTGAGTTCTTGTCTGCAGGGCTGGTGCTTCCTGCTGCCTTTAGTTCCAATCCTGCACTGGCACAGGCTCCCCGAGCCCTGCCCTCCACGCTTCTGCAGAGGCTCCGATACTGAGTCCTCTGCTGTGGCAAGAGAGCAGGGACTAAACCTGACATTGTGGGAGTTGTGTCACCAACCTGCATGTCCCAGTTTGGTTCATAACTCAGCTCACAGCACCCTTCAGTTTCAGCCATTTCAGCGAGGGCTGAGGTCTCTCTGTCAGCACAGAGAAAGAACAAGGCTGGGCTTCTTTGGGGGAGCTGGGGCTGTCTGTGTTTCAAGCTCTTGTGGTGCCATTGGCACTGCGAGTGCTGAGACTTTATGGAGGTACTTGAATGCTTTACACAGTTTTGGGAACTTGGCAGGATCCCTGATCTCTAAAGAGCAGGCTTCAAATTCCCAAGTGAGAGTCTGCCTTTCAGGCCATCTTTTACAGTCCGTGACAGAAGGACAATTGCTGCCCAAGGGAAACGTGCACAAGGGCCAATATTGACTCAGTGTTCTCTTTTCTTCCCAGATCCCGTGTGATCAACGTCTCCTGGAGGGGTGCCCTGCATGGCAGGAAGAGACAGAGGGAGAGCCTGTGACTACCAGGCAGGTAGAATCCCTCTGTCTATTATGATACCTTTAGAATTACATACTTATATTTATCTATCTATTTAATTGTTATTTATAGAAATAACAGTATAATTATAGATCTTTAGTTGTATTTATATACCTAAATAGTTATAGGCCTGTAGAGGTAAAATGATACATATATATATATCGAATTTTTATATAGATTTTTAAAAAAGTTTTTATATATATATTTATTTAGATTTATATAGTCATATTCATATATGAATAGGTTTTTTTAAGCTATACATAGTTACATATATCTATGTGGATAATTACATTTATATATATATATATAGTTATTTTTATAAATGTGCATAATTAAATATTTATAGCTACATGGGTGTTTAGGTACATAGATTAGTATCTGTAATGTACAGACTAGTTTTTAACCTCTTTCCCTTCTCCCTTTGTCTTTTCCCCCTGTGCCCCCTCTGTCCCTGTTCCTGTGCTGGGTCCGAGCTGGCGGCCGGGCCGGGTGGGGCAGCAGTTCCAGCCCCGGGGGTCCCTGGAGCGGTGGCAGCTGCCGGTGGCCCCAGGCAGTGTCCCCTGAGGAGCTGCTGAAGGACGGTGAGACAGAGGGGCCTGAGGGGGCTGAGGAGGCGGTGACACTGCAGGGACAGTGACCTTGAGGGGCTGGGGGGACTGAGGGGTGTGGGGCAGCAGGGGGCAATGGTGGCACTGAGGTGACAGGGAAGTGGCACAGGCTGAGGGGGGTGGCGGGTCTAAGGGGACAGGATGGGTCAGAAGGGATTGAGTGGGGTGAGAGGACTGTGAGGGGCTGAAGAAACTAAAGGGGGCCGGGGCTTTGCCCAGGGGACGGTGGGGCTGAGGGGATGGAGGGGGCCAGCAGGGAGCACAGAGGGCTCTGGGACTGCAGCTCTGCCAGGCCTGGGAACCAATTCCAGAGCCTCCACTTTTGTCACAGCTGCTCTGGAGACCTTGAGGACAGGCAGAGACTGACAGGAGGCAGCAGGGAGAAGCTGAAGGCCACCAGCAAGAGCAGTGAACAGGGAGCTGCTGCTGCCAGCCGAGAGCCTGGTGAGGCCACAGGGCTGCTGAGGCAGGGTGGGGCTGAGGGTGGCGTGGGCTTTGGCCCTGGGCTTTGGCCAAACTTTTTCTTTCTAACCCTCCTGGGGAGGCACTGAGATTTTCCTTTCCCTGACTGAAGGGCAGGTGCTGCCAAGGGAAAAGTCCCAATCCTGACTCAGTATTCTCTTTTCTTCCCAGATGTCCCATCTGCTGCCCCTGTCCAGGAGAGCTGCTCTGCACAGGAGGGAAGCTAAGATGAAGTGAAAGGCATTGAAGATGGGGCAGCTGAAATCCCTCTGCTTAGAGTTTGGTTTAAAGACAAATGGACTTGAACACAGGGAGGGATAATTATATGGATATTTATATGTTTGTTGCTTTTTGTATAAGAATATTTCTGTATGCATGTTGTTATATTTATGGATATATGCTATGTATAATGTGTGTACATATGCATATGTTTGTAATTACATGTATGTGTATATATGTATATAGAAGTATGTATTTTTATCTGTGTTCAGTTCTTTATACTTGTAGTTATATGGCTCTTTAATAGGTATTTTGCTATTTGTATAGGCAATTTAGATAGAGATACTGATATTTTTGTATTCCTAAATGGCCTTTAAGCTTCTAGTAAGTAGTAATAAATTAAGTTGTTAAAAACCTAATTGATCTTTGTGTATAGTGAGTTGTTGTAGAGGTTGACAATAAATAAAGTTTCTGTTAATTGAAGTTGGTATTTGTATATTTTTACATAGCTTTGTTTTAAAAATCTAAGAAATTCCTTTTTTTAACTTAAATTGAGATCTGCATAATCCTAAATTGTCAGAAAGGGTGTAGCAATTTCTAATAAATGACATTTTTCAGGTGAAATCAATTCTTGTGTATTTGTCAATCAGCAGTGCAGCTGTCATAATCTGCAAGAAATTACAATTGTCAGCTGCGCTGGGTGTTTTGTGATTGGTGCTATCCAGAGCAATGAGCAGATGGAAATGCTGGAGGATTTGGGCCATGAAAATCTCCAGCCATGCCCAGCACATGCCCCACTTGCACTCAGGCTGGCCCAGGAAAGCGCAGATTTGGGATGGCAGCAGAGCCACACGTTGGCTCAGAACTCGCTGCAAAGGCCTGCTGAGAAAAGTGCAGGACTGCACGGAGCGTCCAACTCCAACCAGAGCCACCCAGGGAGGACAAATCCACCCCCATGGCACGGGCAGCTCTTTAGGAAGCGCTCCAAGTGTCCCTCTGAAGGTCATCCTGGAGCCCAGAAGCCAACAGGGATCTCTTGGAACCCTGGGCACTGAGAATTTCAGACTTGCTGTGCTGACAAGCACTGACCCCCAAGCAAACACTGCATTTGATCTGAAGCCTTGGAAAAGGCTTCCAAAATTGAATGAAAGCTCTGGGATTATGGGTGTGTAGTTTGAATAGAAGTGTATGATATCACATGGTGGAAAACTTGGAGTTTAAAGTTTTAGTACATACTAATATATATAAAGGAGGATTTAGGGCATAGGTTAAGTCCTTCTTTTTCACCTTCTTCATCATGTGTTTGGGTGGTATTTTGCAAGTCAGTAGAAAAATCAGCATTGTAGGCAATGGGTGGTTTGCTACTGGGTTAAAAGTAAAAAAAATTAAGGTGTCATTTATTAATTGGACAGTTTTTTCTTAAAGACCTTGTAAAGAAAGAGATAGGGATCCATTTTTGATTTGTTAGCTAGAAGTGTTGTAGACCATACTGGGGGTGAATGGAAGCCATAGGACCCATAGTGGGAGTGATCTGGGCCTTGTGGATGGAACTGGCCCAGCCCCCAGGGCCACCAAAGCCACTCCAGCAGTGCCCTCCTGCCCCGGGCAGGGCAGAGAACACCCAAGGAAAGGCTCGTGCTGGGCTCAGGGCAGGGACAGGGCACTCCTCTGGAGCTGCCACGGGCACAACAGAGCCAGCCTGGGGACAGGATTGGGATTTATGTCTCAAGGAATCCCAGCAGGGATTCCTTCTCATCTCACTGCTGTCATTGGATTGGTCATGAATTCAAATAATTTCCCCATGGAATTCCCATGGAAGGGGAATGGGGGGGAGATCCATCCATGGAATTCTCACCTGTCTGAGATGAGAGTGAGATCCAGCCACAGAATTGCCATGGGAATTCCTGCATTCCCAAGTCCCCTCATTTCTGAACCCCACATTCCCATAGGAATTCTCATTCCCCTCCCACACTCACCTTTGTGCTCCAGAGCCTCCCAGCCATATCTGGTGTATTTTGGTGCCCTTCCACACAGGTGTGTCCCAGGTAATGCTTCGTCTGCTCTACCATGATCCCTTTGCATTCCCAGCACCTCTGGGTGATCCAGGTGGCCCTGTTGGACACTGCAAAGCTCCTGGATCCCAGCTGGAAGGAGACGAAATCCCACCTGTCACAGCTGTACTGGTGGGATCCGTGGATTCTCGGTTGGACAGGAGGTCACAGCTGGAAACCACCTGCACTGTGTGGAGACCTGGGAACAATGAGAGAACGGACCCACAGAGTCGTGTCCCAGCCCTGTTGGAAACCAGACAGAAATCTCCCAGGACCCCGTGCACACAGGCTTAGAGGCAGAAAAGAATGCAGGGCTTGGTTTCAAACTCTTGAAGAAACTGTGACACATCAAGTCACACAGACATGAAGTGGGGATGTAAGTTTTAGTTTTAGGTGAGTAAAAATACGCCTTAAGTGCCTTAAGCAAATAAGAGACTGTATGGTTGATAGAAAAGCCCTAAAATCCAGTTTAAATTTCAGCAGCATTACCTTGTACAAAGTTAACTAAGTCCTAGACATAACATAAATATAACAGAGCATTGTTAACATTGCTAGACAGAATAGATAGGGTGTAGGCCTTGTGTAAGAAATGATGACCATTGTCGCCCAACTGTGTTAGACCAGGATAGGTCAAAAAGACAGCAATAGCATCGTGTTTGTGGCTGCCTGGATGATTTATGAATAGAGTGCATTGTATCAGGGGTGCTGCTGCTGCTTCTGCTTGGCACATGGGGACTCTATGCAGGAAGGCATTTTGCACGATGGCACGGCCTGTAACACTCGGAGCTTTGTGAGACTGATCCAGCCACTTCATAAACGACTTTTACAGCAAGCAGCAGCCTCTCTTGTTCCTCAGCTGGCCTGCTCAAACTTGACAGTTGTTGTTGGAACCCTGGGCACTGAGAATTTCAGACTTGCTCTGCTGACAGGCACTGGCACCCAAGAAAACATTTGACCTGAGGCCATGGAGAAGGCTTCCAAAACTGGGATTATGGATGTGTAGTTTGAATAGAAGTGTACAATGTCACATAGAGGAAAACTTAGAGTTTAAGGGTTTAGAATATAGTAACATATATATATATATAGCAAGATGGAGGTTTTAGGGCATAGGCTTGGTCCTTCTTTTTCACCTTCTTCATGGGTTTGGGTGGTATTTTGTACTTGGGTAGAAAAATCCTCATGGAGGGCCAAAGGTGATTGGTTATTGGTTAAAAGTAAAAATAATTTAGGTGTCCTTTCTTAATTGGACAATTCATCCTTAAAATACCTTGTAGAGAAAGAGATAGGGGTCCATTTTTGATTTGTTAGCTAGAAATGTTGTACAACTCACTATTTGTGGGACTGTAATATAGATAAGAATTAATAAACATCTGAGTCTGAACACAAAACATTGTCTCGAGCATTTAATCCTGACTGGCAAACAGGAGATAAAACACAACACAAGCTCCCTCTTGCCTTGAGCCAATGCCTGCCTACAGCTTGGGCTGCCTTTGCCAGCTCTCTTTTTCCAAGCGTTGGACTCCCAGGCTTCTGCCCCAGCCCAGGGACACTGGTTATTTCCATCACCTGCTACTTTTACACCATGAACCATTCTGGTTTTACCTAAGAGGTGAATCATTCAGATTGTGGTGCTTTCTCGTACACAATGTTAAGACCAAGAACATGCTGTTCTTACAGCTTGGATAGTGCCTGCTCCTCTGCCATTTATTCCACAGTACATGACTAAAGAAAATCTAAGTGTACTAAGTTACAAAGTTTCTTAGTTTAAGCTGCAGCTTAGTGCAAATATGTGTTAAAAGAGAATGAGTGCCATAATGCCCCTTTTCTTTTTCGGTCACTAGTGGATACCTCCCTGAAGGATACAGAACGACTCAAAAATGTTGTGCATACAATGAAGAAAAGGCAGCACAAAATTCCCTGTGGATGACGAGGTTAGAAAATCTCTTTGAATCCGTATCACTGTTTCTCACCGCATCTACTTAAACTGACAATAAATTAGGCTGATTTTCTCCACACTGAGGCAGTTCTGCAATGAAGCAGCAGCGTGCCATGATGCTAAATAAGAATCTGGCATTGCCTATAATGTTCACTGCTACAAAGTGTATCAGTACACAGCAAGCAGATTGGGTTATCACAGGTTTATTACATTATATTATATTATATTATATTATACTATACTATACTATATTATATTCATATATATAATTATATATAAATACTATTAAAATGTTTATTGTAGGTGAAGGAGTTTCAGGCATGTGAGTGCCTGATCTCTCTTTTCCTCTAAAGGCTCTGCCTCCCCAAGCCCTTTTTACCTGCTGTGCTTTGGCATGAGAGCCATTCAAGGCCGAAACACAAGAGCACTGGACTTCAAGTGCAAAGCTTCTCTCTCTTTGCCATGGGATTGCTTTTCCCCTGCAGCCTCCATGGGCACGGGCTCTGTGGGAGCAGGGGCCATCACAGCCTGTGACCTGCACACAGAGCCAGGAAAAGGAGCAGATCCTGCTGCATTCTGCTCCTGCTGATCCCTGCAGCAACTCCCTGCCAGTTCCTCCAGGGAACTTCACACCAAGGGCTTCCATCCTTGGAGTGGCTGTGAGAACTTGGTGCTTCCCAGTTCTCCAGCATCCTTCTGGATTCTGGAGCATCTCAGCACAAGTGTCCATGGCCCTTCCTGCATCCCCAGCCTGCAGCAGTCACAGTCACTGTTGCCTCCCCCTTACTGCAGCTCATTTGCCAAAGTGCTGCCAAAGGCAGCAGAGCTGGCTCAGGGTCCCTGTGGCATTTTCTCTTCTTTTTCTCTTAGAGCTGGGATTAAATGCTCGAGAGACAGATTTCATGTTCGAACTCAGATGTTTATTAATTCTCATCTATGTTACAGTCTCACAAGCTGTGAGTTCTAGCTAACAAAGTAGAAAATGGCTCAGTCTATCTCTTTTCCAAGGTCTTTTAAGAACAAACTGTCCAATTATGAAATGACACCTAATTTAGTTTTACTTTTAACCCAATAACCAATCACCCATGGTCCACAATGTAGATTTTCTTACCCAATTACAAAATACCACCCAGACCCATGAAGAAGAAAGTGGAAAAGGACTTAGCCTAAACCCTTAATCTTCCATCTTGCTTTACATATATATTACTATATACTAAACCTTTAAACTCCTAGTTTTCCACCATGTGATATCATACACTTCTATTCAAACTACACACCCATAATCCCAGTGCTATCATTCAATTTTGGAAGCCTTTTCCAAGGCCTCAGATCAAATGCAGTGTTTCCTTGGGGGTCAGTGCCTGTCAGCACAGCAAGTCTGAAATTCTCAGTGCCCAGGGTTCCAAGAGATCCCTGTTGGCTTCTGGGCTCCAGGATGACCTTCAGAGGGACACTTGGAGCGCTTGCTAAAGAGCTGCCCGTGCCATGGGGGTGGATTTGTCCTCCCTGGGTGGCTCTGGTTGGAGTTGGACGCTCCGTGCAGTCCCGCACTTTTCTCAGCCGGCCTTTGCAGCGAGTTCTGAGCCAACGTGTGGCTCTGCTGCCATCCCAAATCTGCGCTTTCCTGGGCCAGCCTGAGTGCAAGTGGGGCATGTGCTGGGCATGGCTGGAGATTTTCATGGCCCAAATCCTCCAGCATTTCCATCTGCTCATTGCTCTGGATAGCACCAATCACAAAATACCCAGCACAGCTGACAATTTTAATTTCTTGCAGCTTGCGACAGCTGCACTGCTGATTGATAAATACACAAGAATTGATTTCACCTGAAAAATGTCATTTATTAGAAATTGCTACACCCTTTCTGACAATATAGGACTATGCAGATCTCAATTTAAGTTAAAAAAAGGAATTTATTAGATTTTTACAACAATGATATGTAAAAAATATACAAATACCAACTTCAGTTAACAGAAACTTTATTTATTGTCAACCTCTGCAACAACTCACTATACACAAAGAACAATTAGGTGTTTAACAACCTAATTTATTACATATTACTACAAGCTTAAAAGCCCTTCTAGGAATACAAAATTATCAGTATCTGTATCTAAAAAGATCTCTACCAAGAACTCAATCGATACAATTACACAACTATACATCTCCATCAATGTTTAAATAGAAAGATACACGTATATAACCGCTTCCATATATAGAAGTAAATATAGATTAAATACTACATATTACATACAATATATATAAATTGATACATAATACAAACTCTCTGTGAATGGGTAACTACCAATCTAAATATCCAACTTTCCACCCAGACCATGGATTGGAAGTTTAGGTTGCCACCTTTCAAATCCCATTGATGAAACCAAAAGTCCATCAATAATTCCCTCCTCAAAAGAGGAATGAAAACATAACTAGTATTTTCACAAACATGATTTCTATTTATAAAACTTGTGTGAGAAAGAATTCAAAAGCTATAAAAACATCAGAAGGCTAAAAAATCAACGGAGGACCATCCTTGCTTCCTCCTGTGCAGAGCAGCTCTCCTGGACAGGGGCAGCAGATAGGACATCTGGGAAGCAAAGGGAACACTGAGTCAGGATTGGGACATTTCCCTTGGCAGCACCTGCCCTTCAGTCAGGGAAGGGAAAATCTCAGTGCCTCCCCAGGAGGGTTAGAAAGAAAAAGTTTGGCCAAAGCCCAGGGCCAAAGCCCACACCACCCTCAGCCCCACCCTGCCCCAGCAGCCCTGTGGCCTCACCGGGCTCTGGGCTGGCAGCAGCAGCTCCCTGTTCACTGCTCTTGCTGGTGGCCTTCAGCTTCTCCCTGCTGCCTCCTGTCAGTCTCTGCCTGTCCTCAAGGTCTTCAGGGCAGCTGGGGCAAAAGTGGAGGCTCTGGAATTGGTTCCCAGGCCTGGCAGAGCTGCAGTCCCTGAGCCCTCTGTGCTCCCTGCTGGCCCCCTCCATCCCCTCAGCCCCACCGTCCCCTGGGCAAAGCCCCGGCCCCCTTTAGTTTCTTCAGCCCCTCACAGTCCTCTCACCCCACTCAATCCCTTCTGACCCATCCTGTCCCCTTAGACCCGCCACCCCCCTCAGCCTGTGCCACTTCCCTGTCACCTCAGTGCCACCATTGCCCTCTGCTGCCCCACACCCCTCAGTCCCCCCAGCCCCTCAAGGTCACTGTCCCTGCACTGTCACCGCCCCCTCAGCCCCCTCAGGCCCCTCTGTCTCACCGTCCTTCAGCAGCTCCTCAGGGGACACTGCCTGGGGCCACCGGCAGCTGCCACCGCTCCAGGGACCCCCGGGGCTGGAACTGCTGCCCCACCCGGCCCGGCCGCCAGCTCGGACCCAGCACAGGAACAGGGACAGAGGGGGCACAGGGGGAAAAGGATGAAGGGAGAGAGGGGAAAAGGTTAAAAACTAGTCTGTACCTATGCAGATACTAATCTATGTATTTAAATGCCCATGTAGCTCTAAGTATATAACTATGCACATTTATAAAAAAAAATACATATATATATAAAAATATATAAATGTAACTATCTTCATAGATATATATAACTTTGTATATCTATAAATATAAGTATGCATACATTATTATAACTATCTAAATCTAAACCTAAATCTATATATACTATAAACGTACTGTATTTTTATAAATAATATTTATATTTATAGATAAATATATTTATATCATTCTAAACATATCTCTATGAACAGAGGGATTCTACCTGCCTGGTAGTCACAGGCTTTCCCTCTGTTTCGTCCTGCCATGCAGGGCACCCCTCCAGGGGACATCGATCATGTGGGATCTGGGAAGAAAAGAGAACACAAAGTCAATATTGGCCCTTGTGCATGTTTCCCTTGGGCAGCAATTGTCCTTCTATCATGGACTGTAAGAGATGGCCTGAAAGGCAGACTCTCACTTGGGAATTTGAAGCCGACTCTTTAGAGAACAGGGATCCTGCCAAGTTCCCAAAACTGTGTAAAGCATTCAAGTCCCTCAATAAAGTCTCAGCACTCGCAGTGCAAATGGCACCCACGGGAGCTTGAAACACAGACAGCCCCAGCTCCCCCAAAGAAGCCCAGCCTTGTTTTTTCTCTGTGCTGACAGAGAGACCTCAGCCCTCGCTGAAATGGCTGAAGCTGAAGGGTGCTGTGAGCTGAGTTATGAACCAAATTGGGACATGCAGGTTGGTGACACAACTCCCACAAGGTCAGATTTAGTCCCTGCTCTCTTGCCACAGCAGAGGCCTCAGTGTCAGAGCCTCTGGAGAAGCGTGGAGGGCAGGGCTCGGGGAGCCTGTGCCAGTGCAGGATTGGAACTAAAGGCAGCAGGAAGCACCAGCCCTGCAGACAAGAACTCAACTCTTCTGATCTCCCCTCCTGTCACAGGCAGGCTCAGAGCAGCCGTCTCACACCTCTCTAAACCAATGGGGGCTCTCTCCTTACCAGGCTCCTCGGGCTCTGGGGAACTGTTCCCGCAGCTCTCGGTGCCAGATGGAGCTTCCTCTGCTGCAGCCCTGTTCATGGTGTCCTCTCCTGAAGACTCAGGGGCAACATTAATATTCCCCTTGAAAGAAAAACAGAGAGAAAGGAACCCAAAGATCACTCAGCATTTTCTTGGAATCACATCAGGGATACACTGACTGTTCTTCACCCCAAAGGCCGTGTAACACAAAGGGAACACTGCTATGTGTGAGTTTACAAAAGACAAAAGACATTCCACTTGAGAATAAGAGATTGCTAAATCCAGAAAATCCCACTCCCCACCCTGACTCTGCCCTTCCTCAATCACAAATGTACTGTAGGCAATGGGTCTGCACAGCAAGACAAAGAGAGACATTCTTTGGCCAACACGTCTAATATTCTGCAAAAAGGCCTGTGCCAGCACTCACTCTCCAGACAAGTCTGGGAAGAGGCAGGAGTTAAGAGAAATGAGATTCCTAATCCAAAGACTGAATCTGTCAAACAAAAGGCCAAGGAAGCTGCAGCTCCAGCCCATCCCCACACACGGCTCTGGCAGCGCCCACACGCACGGCAGGGCTCACACAGCAGCAGCAGCAGCAGCTGCAGCCCAGCCCTGGCTTTGCCTTGGCCTTCCAACCCAAAAGAGGCAGAGCCCACATCTGCTGCTGCAACAGAGACACCTCTGGCGTGCCCCTCCCTGCACGGGACACTTTGCCTTCAGTGGCAATTCTCCAAACACTCTTCTCTTCTTTCCCACCCAACAAAGCCTGTTAGAACCTACACAGCATCACCACAAATGCCCCTGCACGAGGCATTCATCCCAAGGAAAAGGAACAGCCAAAGGTGGCCAGCACAGGCTCACACCTCTCATCCTCACTGTGGGGGAAGACTTTTTCATTCCCTCTTCTTTTGAAAATCTTGCTTGATCAAGAATAAATAGATAACTAAATAAGAATGAGAATAATTAAATTCAAGAATCCTTTGCTTCTCAGCCATGTTACAATCTCCAATTAGATAATTAAAAAGGAATGAAAAGAATTAAATTCAAGAAACCTTTGCTTCTCAGCAATGTAACAACATTCAAAACTCTCAGTCCAGCCTTTTTCATTCCCATCCAATGGGGTTACCTGAGCACAGGGAGACCTTTCAGGCAGGGAGCTCCTGATCTCCTGGATCATTTTCTCAACCTGAAGGCCAAGATCCAGCTGGGGTGATTCCTCTCCTGCAGGTGCATTCTGCGCTGAGCTGGAGGCCGTTGATGCTGCACAGCCAGCACTGCCAGCTGGAGCATGAGGGGCTGAAGTGCCCGGTGCAGCTGCAAGAATCCAAACCCGTGAGTCAGGCTCCAGAGTGTGGCTTTGGGACACAGAGCTCTATTGCTGCCTTGGATCAAATATCAGAGAAAGCACACAGGAAAACCAGGCAGAGAATCTTTTGACTTTCTAGTGCCCCTTCTTACAAGGCTTGACAATTTCTGTCTTAGAATGACAGAGCACTGGGAAAAAATACTTTAAAGAATCACTTTTCATGACCTTTTGGAAAAGCAAGGCTAGGATTCTTTTCCTACCTGGTGGGTTGGAGGCTGGGGGATGCTGCTCCCCGTGGAGCTGCTGGAAGCTGCAAGGCTGGAACCTGAGCACCTCCCGGTCGAGCGGAGGCAGCTGCTCCCCGTACAGCTCCTGGAAGCGGCTGGGTGGCCCCTCCCGTCCGAGCAGCCCCAGTCGCTCGCCTTGGAACCCGAGGACGTGGCAGGGCGGGATCCAGGGCACCTCCCGCTCGGCGGGCAGCGGCCGCTCCGCGTAGAGCTCCTGGAAGCGGCTCGGCCCTCCCGCCGGGCCTGCCCCGGCCGGTCCCTGTGCAGCAAGTGGAAGCTGCAGGGCGGGCGCCGGGCCAGCGGCGGCCGCTCCTGGGCGGCTGCTGGAAACGGCTGGGCCGGGGCGGGGCCGGGGCCGGCGCAGCTCCTGCCCGCCTGGCAGCGCCCGCTCCCTGTGCAGCAGGTGGAAGCTGCAGGGCGGGCGCCGGGCCAGCGGCGGCAGCTCCCTGTGCGGCTGCTGGAAACGGCCGGGCCGGGCCGGGGCCGGCGCAGCTCCTGCCCGCCTGGCAGCGCCCGCTCCCTGTGCAGCAGGAGGAAGCCGCTGGGCGGGCACCCGGGCGGCAGCGGCGGCCGCTCCCTGGGCAGCGCCGTGAAGCGACCGCGCCTGCGCCGCCCGTCCGGCAGCGGCCGCGCCCCGGGGAGCTGCTGGGAGCCGCTCCCGCCCGCCTGCGCCCCTCCCGCCCCGCCGCCAGCCGCTGCCTGCTGGCCGCGCTCCGGCGCCGGATGCGGAGCAGGAGCTCGGGGCGGTCACGGCGAAACCAGGGGCTGCTATAATGGAGCCAGGCCCCCGCATCGCCCGGCGCAGCAGCGCCAGCCCGGCCCGGCACCATGCGGAAGCCGTAGCGGTTCAGCTGGCGCACGAAGCTGCTGAACTGCGTGGCCCTGAAGGTGTGCGGGGCCGGGCCCCGAGCGTCGCCCGGGCTGAGCAGCTCCCGCTCGAAGAGGGAGCGGTCTATGAGCAGCCCCCGGGCCTGGCTGTCCCAGCGCACAGAGCGGACGCGGGGGCTGTTCACCAGGTGCCACAGCTTGGCGGGGAAGGTGCGGGCGTTAATCCCAGTGGGCAGCGGCACCTCCGCCATGGCGTCGATCGCCGCCTGTGCCACAACGCCCAGAGCGCAACGGCCGCGGCTGCACCGGCGGCGCGCGGCCTGAGGGGGGCGCTGCGCTCGGCCCCGCGCGCGCCCGGCGCGGCCCCGGCGCGGGCCGGACTCGGCGGGACGAGCGCCCAGAGCCGGGGCCGCGGGCACAGCGCGGGCGCGGCGGCTCCCGGGGCTGGCCGGGCACGGCAGGGCAGGGCCAGGGGCAAACCCTTGCTTGCTCTGCCTGCACGCATCCTGCCTTTGCTTGGCAGCACAGCCCCAAAGCACCAAGGCAAGGTAACAGAAAAGCTGCTTCCCAGGCAGCTGCCTCCAGCAGCTGTTGGTGCATGGGCTAATTCCTCCCCAGGCACAAGACTTGTCACTTCCCTTTGTTGAACTTTATCTGATTTCCCTCAGGCCAATTCTTTAGCCTGCCAAGGTCCCTCTGAGTAGCACAAGCAGTTGGTGTAGCAGCTGCTCCTGCCACTTTTGTGTTGTCTGCAAACTTGCTGAGGGTAAACTGCACCTCCAGCCCAGCCATTCATGAAGACTTTAAAGAGTATCTGCCCCGCTATCAGCCCCTGGGGGTCAGAGCACAAGGACTTGCCTCCAGCTCTGCTTTGTGCCACTGATGACAATCCTCTGGCCCAACCACCCATCCATTTTTCAGTCTTCCTCCCCGGGCACATGGACAGTTTTATTTAAGGATGTTGTAGGAGAGAGTGTCCAAGGCTTGGTAAAGCTGAGGTAGATATCATCCACTGCTCTACCCATATGCTATCAAGTTGGCTGTCCTGTCACATACTCACAACCAGTTGCTCCCAGTTGCCCCCAACATGGTCCCAGTTGTTACCAATGTTGTCCCCTGCAGTATCGTTCCAGACACTCCCAGTATATCCCAGTTTCCCCCAGCATGCTCATACCCAGTCACCCCAGACTCCCCAGTATGGTTCCAGTTGCCCCCAGCATGATCTCCATCGTTCCCAGTATATCCCAGTTACCTCCAGCATGTACCAGTCATTCTCAGTCACTCCCAGTAGCCCTCAGTGTGGTCCCAGTCCCCTCCAGGATTTCCATGTCCATGCTCCCAGTGCTGCTGCCAGACCTGATCCGTGGGGATTGGAATGTCCCGCTCCCTTCCCGGGGCAGGGTCACACCTGAGCCAGGTGTGCAGGGCAGGACCTTGCCCTGAGCCCAAGCCCTGTCCCACCTGCAGGATCTGCTTCCCCTGCCCAATTCATCCAAGTGCCTGTGGGGGTCCAGGAAGATGTGGAGACCCCCAGCCAGGTGTCTTCCCAACCTGAATCACTGGGAAGGTGGATCACCAGGGCTCTTCCCAACGTGTGTCCTCCAATCGAGAATGGAGTTGGAGCAGAGCATGAAGCTCTTCCCACAGTTGGGGCACTCGCAGGGCTTCCCTTATTGGTGCCTCTGTTAGTGTTGGGTCAAGTGAGAGCTCCTGGAAAAGCTCTTCCCACACTGGGGACACTCGTAGGGCCTCTCCCCAGTGTGGATACGCCGATGCCTGACAAGGGTGGAGTTGTGCTTGAAGACCTCCTGCAGTCAGGGCAGCAGAAGGAAATTTAGGGGAGGATGTTGCAGAAAGAGGCTGTGGACATTGTGGCTGGAAAGCAGGGAATGGAGAGTGTAGCACTAAGAAGGTTTCCTCAGTGCAGATAACTGCACTTCCATGATGAGGACAAAACTTGCCTAAGCTGAACATTCAATCTCAAACCCATCCAATTTTAGGCAGGAATGCCAGGAAAAGCACTTCACTCCCTGCATGCATTAATGGATGCTAGAGTGCAGAGTGCACCCTGTGAACTCCCAGGGATTGGAGGCTGCACTGCGGGCTGCCAGGAAACACTTGCCAGGCACGGCAGAGGTTGTACATCTGTTCAAACTCATGGCAACTGAAGAATGACTTCTTTCCAAGTCTCACTCTGTCCCATTGCACAGGCACTGCTCCTGCCAGCATGTAGAGGTCAGGAACAGGGACAATGCAGGTGACAGGGACGCTGGGCAAGCAGTGAGTGCTGTACCAGCACGGCCAGAATGGTGCAAGAGGCAGCGCCAAACAGGCTGAGGCACCCAGACCAAGCCCCTCTGTCCAGGCCATGGCCTCACCTGGTGCAGCATCACCTGTGAGGGATGGAGTCAGGCTCCCAGGTTACCTCCAGGTATGCAGGGCAGTAGCTGGGCAGGGCAGGGAGGGGCAGAGCTGATGTATCCATCAAGGGTGCCAGGTGTGTGGTGGCCACGCCCACTCCCCTAAAGCCACACCCACCCTTGCCCCACCCTCCTGCCCTCAGGGCTGAGGATACCCAGGTGTGGCTGGGGCATGGGTGCCCCTCCCCTGAGCACCAGGGCCTGGCAGGGCAGAGCTGTCCAGCGTTGCCCTCATCTCCGGGCACTCCGGTTTCACTTGTGGGGGAAACAGAACAAAATTTGGGGCATTTTCCCACTAAAAATTGGGAATTTCCAACCCTGAAAGTGGTAGGTTTAACCTCAAAATATTGGGACATCAAGTCTATCCATCAAAATGAATGGATTTTTTTTTTGACATCAGGTGTACCCATTGAAATTAATGGCAGGGAACAGAAACCAGGTCTACCTGTTAAACTGAATAGAGGAGAAAGGACATCAGGTCTACCCATTGAAATCAATGAAAGAGACAGGAAATCAGGTCTACCCAAAAAGGTCAATAGGGATTTAGGGACACCAGGTCTATCCCCTTTTAAAGTCAATGGGGATTTCACGGCCATTATATATATATATATATATTATATATATATATATATATATATCCATTAATAGGGCTTGATTGAGAAGGGTTACTGGTTAGACTGGGTGCACTGGGAAGGGCTAAGGGGAAGCTTGGGGAGGAAGCAGAAGCACTGGGAGGGAGGAACAGCAGACTGGGAGCACTGAGAGGGTTACTGGGATCACTGGGAGTGGCTCGCAGGGGGCACTGGTGTTACTGGGAGCTGCAGGGTATTACTAGGAGCACTGGGAAGGGTTACTGGGGATACATGCGGTAAACAGTGCACCAGGTCTACCCAATTAAAATCAACAGGGATTAGGGACCCCAGGTCTACCCATTCAAGTCAATGGGATAAATGGGACACCACATCTATCCAGTCAAAGCAGAGGGGATTCAGACCACCAGTTTGGGCAGGGGCCAAAGAATTTTTGGGGGCACCCAGGTGTATCCAGTGATTTTTTGGGAGGTCCAGGTGATTTCTGGGGGTACCCAGGTGGTTTTTTGAGGGTCCCAGGTGATTTCGGAGAGAGGATCCAGGAGATTTTGCTGGGTCAGGTGTACCCAGGGTGTACCAGGTTACCCAGGTGATTTTTGGAAGTACCCAGGTGATTTGGGGCAGTATCCAGGTGATTTAGGGGGCCGAATCCAGGTGATTTTGGGGGATACCTACGTGTATCCATGTGATTTTTTGCATTCCTAGGCGATTTTGGGGGAGGAATCCAGGTAATTTAGGGGGGCACCCAGGTGATTACTGGGGCTCCCAGCAGATTTTTGAGGGTACCCCGGCAATTTTTGGGGTTCCCAAAACCCAGGTGATTTTTGGGATTCCCATATGTATCCAGGTGACTTTTGGGGATATCCACATGATTTTGGGGGACCCAGGTGAATTGGGGGGGGATCGAGGAGATTTTGGGAGGTACCCAGATGCATCCAGGTGATTTTGAGGGTACTCAGGTGATTTTTGGTGTATACAGATGACTTTGGGGGTTACCCAGGTAATTTTGGGAAGGGATACAGGTGTATCCAGGTGATTTTTTGGGGGCAACTTGGTGATTTTTGGGGTCCCAGGTGATTTTGGGGGGGAATTGGAGGAGATTTTGGGGGGTACTCAGGTGATTTGGGCGGTACCCAGATGTATCCAGGTGATTTTGAGGGTACTCAGGTGATTTTTGGGTTCATCCAGGTGACTTTTGGGGTACCCAGGTGATTTGGGGGGGTATCAAGGTGATTTTGTCAGTACCCCAGGTGATTTGGGAGCTTCCCAAATGTCCCCACTCACCCTGACAGGCCAGGAGAAGATGACAGTAACGGTCACATACCCCTGGTCGACATGGACGCAGATGACCCTCGGCAGCAGGGGGGCTGTGGGGGGACACCCCAACATCCAGGGGGCACTCCAACATTCAGGGGGCACTGAATCATGATTTTAAAGAGTTAAGATTTTAGCTAAGGGATAGAAGTAATTTAAATGGATCAGGGTGTGAGTTGGATAAGCAAATGATAGGTTAATGATTATTAGATAATTAAGCAAGAGATAATTGTTGTATTGTTTGCTATTATGAGCTTGTTTATAGAAGGAAATGAATAAGTGAATCTTTATAAGAACAGACTGAAACCACTAAAAACAATGACCAGCACCTGGACTTTATATCCATCAATCACCAAAGCAGGGGACCTTGGATCGTGCCAGAGGGTCACAGAGACCTGAGGAAGATGTTCCTGCCTTTATCCTTTGAGACCTCTTACGCAATTTGAGATCACTGATCCAATTCAAGAGAAGAATTGCACACACATGAAGGACTATAGCCTCATTTAATACAGAGCAGGGATGGGAGGTGCTGGGGTTTGCACATGTATTGTATGTAAGATCTTGGGAAATAAATGGAGGGCAAAAATCTTGAATGTCGGGGTGTCCCTGCACAGCCCTCCCACTGCCAAGGTTCATCTGTGTCCATGTCGACCAGGGGACGTGACGTGGCGTCATCTTCTCCCGGCCCGTCAGGGTGAGTAGGGACATTCGTGGGACAATCCCGGTGGATGAAAATCACCTTCCCGGGTACTCCCAAATCACCGTTGAGTATCGGAAAGTATAAGTACATTCTTGGGTGACCAATCCACAAAGTCACCTGGGTACTGCACCGGCAGAGAAAAGGATCACGCAATTTGAGGACTATCCCCTCCGGCAGGAAAGTACCGATCTGGGTATCACCACCGAAACATTGGTCACTCACTGGGTACATAGCACATCCAAAAATCACCTGAGTACCCTCAAAACCTGGATGCATCTGGGTAGTCCCCAAAATTTCCTCGACCTCCCCAAAAATCACCTGGGAGGACCCCTGGGATTGCTGGGACCCCGGCGGGGGGTGCTGGGGCTGGAGGGGTGGGATGGCTGGGACAGGTTTTGGGGTCCTGGTGCCGGAAGTGGCCGCTCCCAGTATAAGCCCAGTTGTCCCTCCCATGTGGTTCCAGATTCCTTGGCACTCCCAGTATGAGCCCAGTCACGCCCAGTATGATCCTGGTCACTTCCCCTCATTCCCTGTAGGACCCCAGTCATTCCCCATTATGATGCCATTTGGTCTTAGCTCAGTCCCAGCTGCTCCCAGTTGCTCCCACTTTCATACCATTCTCCCAGTTGCTCCTAGTATAGTCCCAGTCACTCCCAGTATGGTGCCAGTCTCTCCCAGCAGGGTCCCAGTCACTCACACTTGTGCCCAGTCTCCCCCCGTGTGGTCCCAGTCACCACCTGCATGATCTCAGACACTCCCAGTATATCCCAGTTGCCCTGAAAACTCTCACAGTCATTGCCAGGCACTCCCAGTTACCCCAGCATTGTTCAGTTGCCCCAGTTTTATCCCAGTCACTGCCAGTACATCCCAGTTGTCACCAGCATGCATCCTGTAATTCCCAGTTCCTCCCAGTGTATCCCCAGTAGGCTCTCAGCATGGGTTTGGTTGCTCCCAGTAACTCCCAGTGAGGGTGCCTTGAAACCCATTATTATCACAGAATGATTCCAGTAACTCCCAGTATGATCTCAGTCACTTACAGTCTAATCCCAGTCACTCCCACTATGATGCCAGTGGCCCCCAGTGTGATCCCAGTTGCTCCCTGTCAATTTCAGCATGACCCCAGCAGCCTCCAGTATGATCCTCATAGCTCCCAGTCTCCCCCAGTATATCCCAGTCATGCCCAGAATGCTCCCAGTCATCCCCAGTTCCTCCCAGTTCCTTTCAATGAGATTCTAGTTGCTCACAGCCACTCCCACTCAATCCCTGTAGGAGTCCCGTCACCCTCAGGGTTATCCCAGCTGCTGCCAGAATAGTTCCAGTTGTTCCCAGTTCCTCTCAGTGTGGTTTCCTTGTCCCCACTATAGTTACGGGCACTTCCAGTGTATCCCAGTTTCCTCAGTAAGGGTCAGGTTACCTCAGAATGATCCCAGTCTTTCCCCAGTTCCTCCCAGTCACCTCCAGCATGATCCCAGTTTCTGGCAGTTGCCTTAAGAGTGGTCCCAGTATAATACCAGTATGATCCCAGTTGTCCCAGTTGTGGTCTCAGTCCTCTCAGCATGGTCCCAGTCCCTTCCAGTCGATCCCAGGTGCCCCCAATGTGTCCACATTTTCCTCCTTACAGTAGCTCCAGTAACCCCCAGTCAGGATCTGTTCACACCCATTGTAATCCCAGTGGCTCCCAGGGTGAACCCAGTAGGACCCAGTCATCCCCAGTATGGTTCCAGTCACCCCCAGTATGACCCCAGTCACTCCCAGATACTCCCAGTATTATTCCAGTCATGCCCAGAGTGACTGCCTGTCAGTCCCAGTGTGAGCCCAGTTGCTCCCAGTCACCTCCAGCATGGTTCCAGTCACAGCCAGCACCTTTCCAGTCACTCCCAGTCTAGTTCCAGTAGGATCCCAGTACGACCCCAGCATGGGCACAGCTGATCCCATTTACCCCCACTGTGGTTTCAGTCTCTCTCAGTGTATCCCAGTTGCTCCCAGCATGTTCCCAGTCACTCCCAGTTGTCCACAGTAGCTTCCAACATGATTCCAGTTGCTCACAGCCACTCCCAGTCAGTCACAGTGCAGTCCCAGTTTCTGCCAGTATGATCCAGTATGACCCCACTCTCCTCCAGCACAGGCCCAGCCTCTCCCACTGTGATCCCAGTAGGATCCCAGTTGCCCCCAGGCCCCTTGCAGAGCCCCAGCCATGCTGTTTGCCCCCAGCCTGCCCACGGCCAGCCTGGGGCTGCTCCCGGGGCTTTTCTGTGCTCAGCATTGGCCTGGGCAAAGTGTTCTGGAGAGAGCCTGGGCAAGGAGCCTGCAGCCCCCAGGCCCTGGCCTGAGGCGTCAGCGCTGCCCCAGCAGTGCCCATGGCCTGTCCCTGCTGCAGCCCCGGCACTGCCACCCCCAGCACTGTGCCCGGCCCCGAGAGCACTCAGGCCCTACAGCAACACCAGGGCCAGCAGGGCAGCGGGGCAGGGCCACGGCAGCAGCACTGGCAACACCAAGGGCTGCTGCTGCTGCTGGGCACAGCTGCTGTGCCAGCACTGATCTGCCCCAGCTCTGCACACAGACATTGCTGCTGCAGCTGCAGAGAAGGGAACCAAAGGGGCATCTCTGCAGAAAAACTGGCTGAGAGATCCTTGAGTTCCTTTAAAGCCACCAAGAACACCATCCCTCACTGACACAGTCTGTGGCCACCAAGAATGTGGAGAGAACAGAATAAGAGATGGCACAAACACTGAAATTTATTTCTAAACAAGATTTAAAAAAACCAAAACACAAAGATCAAAGAAATAGAACCTCCAAATTACAAACATAAAGTATTAAGCATGGCTTTTATTACAAGTGATTTGCAGAAATTGGCCAGCAGTTTAATGTTTCTGAAACCATCCAGTCATTAATCTCCACAGTGCAGCCTTGAGCTCCTGGTTCCTCAGGCTGTAGATGAGGGGGTTCAGGGCTGGAGGCACCACCGAGTACAGAACTGACAGGGCCACATCCAGGGATGGGGAGGAGATGGAGGGGGGCTTCAGATAAACAAATGGTCCAGTGCTGATAAACAGGGAGAGCACAGCCAGGTGTGGCAGGCAGGTGGAAAAGGCTTTGTGCCGTCCCTGCTCTGAGGGGATCCTCAGCACAGCCTGAAGATCTGCACATAGGAGAAAACAATGAACACAAAACAACCAAATGCTAAACAGGCACCAGCCACAGTAATCCCAAGTTCCCTTATATTGGAGTGTGAGCAGGAGAGCTTGAGGATGTGTGGGATTTCACAGAAGAACTGTCCCAGGGCATTGCCGTGGCACAGGGGCAGGGAAAATGTATTGGCCGTGTGCAGCAGTGAATAGAGAAAGGCACTGGCCCAGGCAGCTGCTGCCATGTGGGCACAAGCTCTGTTGCCCAGGAGGGTCCCGTAGTGCAGGGGTTTGCAGATGGACACGTAGCGGTCATAGCACATGATGGTCAGAAGATAGTACTCTGCTGAGATGAAAAAGACAAAAAAAAATACCTGTGCAGCACATCCTGCATAGGAGATGTTCCTTGTGTCCCAGAGGGAATTGTGCATGGCTTTGGGGACAGTGGTGCAGATGCAGCCCAGGTCGGTGAGGGCCAGGTTGAGCAGGAAGAAGAACATGGGGCTGTGCAGGAGGTGGCCGCAGGCTACGGCGCTGATGATGAGGCCGTTGCCCAGGAGGGCAGCCAGGGAGATGCCCAGGAAGAGGCAGAAGTGCAGGAGCTGCAGCTGCCGCGTGTCTGCCAATGGCAGCAGGAGGAAGTGGCTGATGGAGCTGCTGTTGGACATTTGCTCTGGCTGGCCATGGGCGCCTGTTCATGGAGAAAGGACAGGGACAAGTCAGCAGAGGCTGCTCTGAGCCAAACCTGGGCCATTCCCTGCAGACTGTCCCGCTGTGACTCACCCACCC
>JAJEOU010000816.1:0-15470 GCA_021534815.1 Acrocephalus arundinaceus | reverse complement strand
AACTGCAACCCCTGCCAGCCTCCTCAGGGAGGGGCCAGGGAGGAACAAAGTGCAGCCCCTGAAAGGAAAGTTCCTTCAGTGGGGCCTCCAGAGGCGCTGCCAGAGCCCAGGGGACAAAGGCCTGGGTGCCTGTGGCCCTGCCAGCCGTGCCCAGCCTTGGCCATGTGTCCTGCAGGCTGTGACCCCTGTGCGTGCTGCTGCTGTGCCCTGGCCGGCTGCACACGCCCATCTGGCTGTGCCCCCAGCATTTCTCAGCCCAGCATTTCTGGGCCCTCCCTGGGCTCCCTGCACCCAGCGCTGCCGGCTCCTGGCATACAGGGCCAGGCCATGGCCCAGGCTCACGCTGGGACACCTCCTGCACCAAAATTCTACCCTGGCAGGGACTTTGCTTCCTCCTCACCTCCAGGCTGAACCTTCCAAGCTGCACTTGGGGTTGGTTTCCTTCTCTTGCCACTGCCAAGGAAAGCTCTGTCATCCTGGGGGATGTGATGGTTGGAGGCTCTTTGGGATACAGTGACCATTTTTGAGTTTTTAAATATGCTGCGAAAGAAGGAGGGTCATCAACAAAACTTCTACACTGGACATACGGAGAGCAGACTTCAGCCTATTCAGGATGCCGATTTGGGGAGTACTGAAACAGGTACTAATTTTTTAAGGGAAACAGCCCTAAAGAATAAGGGTTTCCAGGAAGGATGGACACACCTCAAGAATGAAATCTTGAAGGAGCAGAACAACCTGCCCCTCTGTGACAAAATCTGACTAAATAAGGAAAATGACTGGCCTGGCTGGGCATGGAATTTTGCAGGAACTCAGGGGAAAAAAGAGGGTGCATCACCTTTGAGAGAAGGTCAGGCAACTCAGGAAATTTTTAAGCATGTTGTTAGGTCATGCAAAAACAATTAGGGAATTTAAAGCCCATTTGGACTTCACCTGGCTGCTTCTGTAAAGGGAAATAAAAATGATTTTATCAATACATTGATGGCAAAGGAGGGGTAACAACAGCCTCCATTCTTTATTGGGGGGGATATGGTTACCAAAGATGAGGTACTTAACCCCTTCTTTGCCTCAGTTTTCAGCAATAAGACAGGTTGTCCTCAGGACAAGTGTTCTCCTGAGCTAGGAGATAGGTCAGGGAGCAGAGCAGACCTTCTGTAATCCAGGAGGAAGCAGCTGGTGACCTGCTGAGCCACTCAGGTGCTCACAGGAGTCTCTGGGACCAGATGGGATCCATCCTAGGGGGATGAGGGAGCTGCTGGATGAGCTCCCCAAGGTACTCTCCATCATTTCTCATCAGTCCTGGCTCACTGGGGAGCTCCCAGAGGACTGGAGGTGCCAATGTGACCCCATCCCTGAGAAGGGCTGGAAGGAGGATCTGGGGAACTCCAGGCCTGTCAGCCTGACCTCGGTGCCCAGCAAGGTTATGGAACAGATCACCTTGAGTGCCATCACACGGCACCCACAGGATGGTTGAAGGATCCGAGCCAGCCAGCGAGGATTTCAGTATCTGCATTGATGATCTGGGTGAGGGGATTGAGTCCATCATCAGCAAATTTACAGGTGACACCAAGCTGGCTGGGAGTATGGATCTGCTGGAGGGCAGGAGAGCTCTTCCCAGGGCCCTGGACAGGCTGGATCCAGGGAACAAATCCAACAATGTCAGGTTTAACAAATCCAAGTGCTGGGTCCTGCACTTTGGCCACAACAACCCCTGCAGCACTACAGGCTGAGGACAGAGTGGCTGGACAGCAACCAGGGAGAAAGGGACCTGCAGGGACTGATGGACAGCAGGCTGGACATGAGGCAGCAGTGTGCCCAGGTGGCCAAGAAGGCCAATGGCTCCTGGCCTGGATCAGGAACAGTGTGGCCAGCAGGAGCAGGGCAGTGATTCTTCCCCTGGGCTCAGAACTGGTTGGGCAGCACCTCGAGTGCCGTGTCCAGTTGTGGGTCCCTCAATTTAGGAAGGACATGGAGGGGCTGGAGCATGTCCAGAGAAGGGCAACAAGGCTGGTGTGGGGTCTGGAGCACAACTCCTGTGAGGAATGGCTGAGGGACCATGGGTGGTTTATCCTGGAGAAGAGGAGGCTCAGGGGAGACCTCATCACTGTCTACCTCCATGACAGGAAAGTGCAGCCATGAAGGGGATCAAGCCTCTTTTCCCAGGGGAACAGCAACAGGACAAAAGGACACAGCCTTGAGCCTGTGCCAGGGGTGGTTTAGACTGGACATTAGGACAAGGTTCTGGCATAGGATGAGTGATTGGGCATTGGAAGGGGCTGCCCAGCGGGGGTGGGTGAGTCACCATCCCTGGGTTGATTAAGGACAGACTGGATGTGGCACTCAGTGCCCATGGTCTGGGTGACAAGGTGGTGTTGGGGTCACAGGTGTGACTTGATGATCTCAAAGGTCTTTTCGAACAAGGTTTATTCAGTGATTCTGTTATGATTGTGACATTGCAGGGCCCCAGGGAAGCAAGAGGCCATTGTGACATGGCATGGATAAATGGAACCAAGGTGTCCATTGTGATATTGTTCATTGGAAAATTTAGGTCATCGTGGAACCACGGAAGCCACTGTGACACAATGGGCCTTGTTGTTAAACTGCAGGGACTCATGGAACTAAGGGAACAATTTAGACACTGAGGTGCTCCCTGGGACTAAGGGCCCACTGTGATACTGCAGGGCGTCGTGCTTAGATACCAACAGTGACACTGTAACACTGTGGGGAGTCATGGAACCCAAGAATCCTTTGTGTCACAGCAGGATCTTGTTTAATTCATTGTGACACCGTGCAAACAAGGAGTCTGTTGTGGCACTCTGGGGCCCCATGGAACTCAGGGCCCCTGTGACTCCCCAGGGCCTCATGAAATCAAGAAGACAGTTGTGACACTTTTTGGCCTCTGGAAGCAAGGAGTCCATTGTGAAAGTGTGCAACCTAGTGTAACAGTGGGGCCATGGTGACACTGCAAGGGCCCCTGGACCCAAGGGATCAGTGTTACTCTTTGGGGCCTTGTGGCACTATGGAAACCACAGTGACACTGCTGGACTTCTTATAACCAAGAGCCCATTGTGACACTTCAGAGACTTGTGGAATGAAAGAAAAAAATTTGACACCATGATGCCCCATGGGACCAAGAGTCCATTGTGACACTGTGGAACAAGGAAACAATTGCTGCATTCTGAGACCTTATGATAAAAGGATCCATTGTGACACTACGGAGTCACGGAATTGTGGAAATCACTGTGACACTCTAGGGCCACATGGAACCATGCTGACACTACCTGGGTGTGTTGATCTGCTGGAGGGCAGGAGTGCTCTGCACAGGTCCATTGGCAGACTGGATCCAGGGAACAAATCCAACAATGTCAGGTTTAACAAGTCCAAGTGCTGGGTCCTGCACTTTGGCCACAACAACCCCTGCAGCACTCCCGGCTGGGGACAGAGTGGCTGGACAGCAGCCAGGCAGAAAGGGACCTGCAGGGACTGATGGACAGCAGGCTGGACATGAGGCAGCAGTGTGCCCAGGTGGCCAAGAAGGTCAATGGCTCCTGGCCTGGATCAGGAATGGTGTGGCCAGCAGGAGCAGTGCAGTGATTCTTCCTCTGTGCTCAGCACTGGTTGGGCAGCACCTCGAGTGCTGTGTCCAGTTCTGGGCCCCCTAATTTAGGAAGGACATGGAGGGGCTGGAGCATGTCCAGAGAAGGGCAACAAGGCTGGTGAGGGGTCGGGAGCACAAATCCTGTGAGAAGAGGGTGAGAGAGCTGGGGTTGATTATCCTGGAGAAGAGGAGGCTCAGAGCAGACAAGGCAGTGTCAGGGCACAGGTTGGACTTGATGATGTCCAAGGTATTTTCCAAACTTGCTGGTTCTGGGATTCTCTGAAACCACCCTTGCAGCAGTTGCAGGATGAGCCCTGGGCCTCCTCTTCACAAGGTCCAGCAGCCAAGATCCCTCAGCTTCTCCTCACAGTTCCCAAGCCCATCCTGTCAGTCCTGCAGAGCCTCTGCAGCTCCTCCTCATTGCCCACAACAGGGAGCCCCACAGCCAGACACACCAGCCCAGATGGGCCCCCTGGCCTGGGGTGCCTCTGGCAAGGGAGCAGCACGAGGCACTGCAGGAGCCTGCAGACAATTCCTGCAGCACTTGGAGGATGATCCTGCTCCCCAAGGGACGTTCTCATGGTGCCAAGTCAGGAACTGAAATGGGGAGTGGGGCCAGAGAGCAAAGGGCAAGCAGGGATGGGCTGTTTGCAAGGGAGGGAAGAGGGGCAGGAAAGAGAAAGAAATTTGTAGCAGAAACAAGGAAAGAAAGCCAAGGTGGAGCAAAGGAAATGCTCAGGGCAATTTAGGGGTGGCTGCCAGGCAGCCCCGGCTCTCAGCAACAACGTCTGCAGTGGCACAGGAAACTCTCAGCTGATGGGAACAAACTTTCTGTGTGACTTCAGAAAGCCACCACAAACCTGAGTGGTTTCCCTGCTGTCCCTCAGCCCTTCCTGGCCCCAGGGGCTGATGGCAATTGTGCTCCCTCAGCTTCATCTCCCCACACCAACACCATGGGGGTGCTGACGCCTGCTCTGGGCAGTGCAAACAGGGGCTCCTGAGGCAGTGCTGCCGTGTCTGTGCCTGCAAGGATGCAGCATCTGTGTGAGCTGGGGAGAGGCCAGGGCTGCAGAGGGGGGATGTTGTTGGCAGGTGCATGAGGACGCTGTGGGACGCTGCCCTGGGGTGTCCAGCACAGTGGGGATGGATCAGCCCCTGCTCTGCTGCTCCTTCCCCTTGTCTCCCCCAGGCACCTTGCAGAGCCCCAGCCATGCTGTTTGCCCCCAGCCTGCCCACGGCCAGCCTGGGGCTGCTCCCGGGGCTTTTCTGTGCTCAGCATTGGCCTGGGCAAAGTGTTCTGGAGAGAGCCTGGGCAAGGAGCCTGCATCCCCCAGGGCCTGGCCTGAGGCGTCAGCGCTGCCCCAGCAGTGCCCATGGCCTGTCCCTGCTGCAGCCCCGGCATTGCCATCCCCAGCACTGTGCCCAGCCCCGAGAGCACTCAGGCCCTACAGCAACACCAGGGCCAGCAGGGCAGCGGGGCAGGGCCACGGCAGCAGCACTGGCAACACCAAGGGCTGCTGCTGCTGCTGCTGGGCACAGCTGCTGTGCCAGCACTGATCTGCCCCCAGCTCTGCACACAGCCATTGCTGCTGCAGCTGCAGAGGAGGGAACAAAATGGGAATCTCTGCAGAAAACTTGTCTAGGAGATCCTTAAGTTCCTTTAAAGCCACCAAGAGCACAGCCCCTCATTGACACAGTCTGTGGCCACAGGGAAGGTGGAGAGAAAAAAAATGATAAATGGCACAAATGATGACATTTTTTTTGATAACAAGATTTAAAAAAACCCCAAAACCAAAGAAAAAGAATTCCAAATTAATAAAGATGAAGTATCAAAGAAGACTTTTATTACAAGTGATTTGCAGAAATTGGCCAGCAGATTATCGTTTTTTAAAGCATGCAGTCATCAGTATCCAGACTGCAGCCTTGAGCTCCTGGTTCCTCAGGCTGTAGATGAGGGGGTTCAGGGCTGGAGGCACCACCGAGTACAGAACTGACAGGGCCAGATCCAGGGATGGGGACGAGATGGAGGGGGGCTTCAGGTAAGAAAATACACCAGTGAAGACAAACAGGGAGACCACGGCCAGGTGAGGGAGGCAGGTGGAAAAGGCTTTGTGCCATCCCTGCTCAGAGGGGATCCTCAGCACAGCCCTGAAGACCCGCACATAGGAGAAAACAATGAACACAAAACTTCCAAGTACTAGAGAGACGATAACTGCAAGGATCCCAAGTTCCCTGAGGTTAGAATGTGAGCAAGAAAGCTTGACGATCTGGGGCACCTCACAGAAGAACTGTCCCTGGGCATTGCCATGGCACAGGGGCAGGGAAAATGTATTGGCTGTGTGCAGAAGAGCAACGAGAAAGGCACTGGCCCAGGCAGCTGCTGCCATGTGGGCACAAGCTCTGCTGCCCAGGAGGGTCCCGTAGTGCAGGGGTTTGCAGATGGACACGTAGCGGTCGTAGCACATCACGGTCAGCAGGAAATATTCTGCTGAGATGAACAACAGAAAGAAAAAGAGCTGTGCAGCACATCCTGTGTAAGAGATGGTTGTGGTGTCCTAGAGGGAATTGTGCATGGCTTTGGGGACAGTGGTGCAGATGCAGCCCAGGTCGGTGAGGGCCAGGTTGAGCAGGAAGAAGAACATGGGGCTGTGCAGGAGGTGGCCGCAGGCTACGGCGCTGATGATGAGGCCGTTGCCCAGGAGGGCAGCCAGGGAGATGCCCAGGAAGAGGCAGAAGTGCAGGAGCTGCAGCTGCCGCGTGTCTGCCAATGGCAGCAGGAGGAAGTGGCTGATGGAGCTGCTGTTGGACATTTGCTCTGGCTGGCCACGGGCACCTGTTCATGGATAAAGGACAGGGACAAGTCAGCAGAGGCTGCTTTCAGCCAAACCTGGGCCATTCCCTGTAGACTGTCGCGCTGTGACTCACTCACCCTTGTTCCTGCTCTGGGAAAACCTTCCCCCAGGTCCCTGTCTGAGCTCCAGTTGTGCTGTCTAAGTGTGCCAGGAGCAGCCAGGCCTGTGCGTGGGGGCTCTCCAGGAGCCATCCCTGCCCTGCTGCCCTGGGTTTGTGGCCATGTGGCAGAGGGACAAGGCTGGATATTCAGGATTTTCTCTGGAATCGCTCCTAATGCAGACAGGTTTGTAGCCATCTGCACATCCACTTTTAAAAAGTGTGGAGAGCAGGAAGGAATTTTAGCCATTATTTCCCTGCCCACACATCATCCCTGGCTTTCTGAGGTCAGAAATCCCCAGCATTTCTGCTGCATTCAGAGTTTGCCACTCAGAGATGAGAGAGGCAAAGGATTCCCTGTGGCTCAGGGAAGGTGAGGGGCTGGATGGGCTTGTTCCCAACTGCCCTGGGTTTGCAGCTTTGGCTGCAATCAGAGCACAATCACACTCCCCTGTCACCCTGGGATAAACCAGACCCTGCCCAGAGCACAGGGATCCCTCAATGTCTCCCCCTCTCCAAAGAGCTCTGGGCACGGTCTCAGCACCCCCTTCTGCCAAGGACACTCCCGGCTCCCTTGGCAAACCCAGCAGCATTTCCTCAGCTCTGGCATCTCTGCACTTCCCCGTGGCACATTCAGGGAACTCCCAGGGGCTCTGGCACAGATTTGCAGCCAGGAGGGCAGCTCAGAGCTGGCAAGGACACAGCAAGGAGATCCCTGGGTGTGCCCATGATGGGATCTGAGGGAGGGGGCTCAGCTCATTCCCCTTTCCCATGGACTGCTTTGCCCACAGCCCCACAGGTCCCAGGGAAGCTTGGACACCCCATTGCCATGGCCACAGCTGCCTGGCAGGAATGCCAAGGGCAGTGCCTGACTCAGCTGCTGCAAAGGCCAGAGCCTCCCTGAGAGCACCAGAGCACAGACGGAGCAGAGACAGCCGGCAGAGAGTCTCCTGTAAATTTTGAAAAATTACTTTTATGATTCTTTGTGTTCCTTTCTAACTCAGAATGTACTGTGATTCTGTGATTGCAAGTTCCTGTTCTGCTTCTCTCATCCTCCCTGTTGCCTGTGACTAAAATAGAAAAAAAAAACTTTTAAAAGTGTTAGAACAGTAAAGTACAACCAGACCATTATAGGAAGCTTCCAGATGTCCCAGAGTGGATGGGGCTTAGCCAGCCCCTGATTTAAACAATTTTTTAGGTTTATTTATTAGGATATTTAATAGGAATATCAATAGGAGATTCAGTTGCCCCAGTTATACACACCTGGGTCAACCCATTGGAGCAGGTGCAAGGGCTTCTTTGCCCCACTTTTTTTTATGACTGCTCACACTCTGATTAAAAAGCAAAATGTTCTTCTTTAGGTCCTCTTCCTGATAATAAACTATACAGTATTTCAGGAATGTATTTAGCAGGTCTGCCAATTGTTCTAAAATCTTGAGAAAGGGTGAGAAACATATCAGATTAATTAAGGTATAGTTATAAAGAATGTAATAGTAGTTAAAAGAATTAATAAAGAACTGTAGTTTATAACTATATAATAGTAATAAAAAGCTAAAAAATATGAAAATGTATTAAAAAAAATCTTTTTGTCATCACCCAAATTTCCATCCTTCTCCAAGCAGAAAATTGAAAACACTCTCAGGAAAGCTCCTGATCCTTACAGCAATGCCAGGCTTACCTTCTTTTGGCAAGTGTCCTCCACAGCTGTGCCCAGGCTGGTGTGGAGCTGGGAGCACCCTGCCCCACACAGCCCCTCTCAGCAGCAGCCAGCAGCAGCCAGCAGCAGCAGCAGCCGCAGCAGCCGCTGCCTCAGGGGGCTCCTTCCCCCCACAGCTTCTCCCCAGCGCTGGCAGCAGCTCCCCGGCCGGCTGAGAGCTGTCCCTGGCAGGCAGCAGAGTCCCTGGGCCAGCACAGCGCCCTGGGCTGCAGGACCCTGCTCTGCACCACAGCCCTGGGCACCCCTGGCTGCTCTACACAAGAGATCATCAGAGAATGTACTCACAAGTCTGTAGGCATTGGGATGTGCAGCTTGAGGAGATCCCTGCAGGAGCTGCAGCTGCATTGTCCTGCAGCCAGAGGTTCCTGTGCCAAGGGCTGGCAGTGATTCTCCCCAGCCCTTCTCAGCACCTTCCCAGCCCTGAGTGATTGAAGATCTCTGTGCCTGTGTGCTGTGCCCGGGGTGGCTGCAGGCAGTGCCCCAGCCCTGCTGGGCTGGGAAAAAAAGCTGCTCATCAGAGAAATGTGTTTTAAGCTCTTCTTGGTTACCAGGAGCTCCTCTGGATGATGAGCTCAGCCCAGCTCAGCAGCACAGACACAGCACAAGGACTTAATGACCCTCTCAGGGCTTTGTGCTGAGGCCCTGAACATCAGTCCCTGAGAGGGAGCTGAAGAAACCTCTCCAGAACTCCAATCAGAAGCCAACTCCAAAGTTTCTGGAAGTTTTAATGGGTCCCACTGAGGGACACGACACAGAAAGTGTCCCCAGGCCCCAGGCAGAGCAGAGAACTGCAGGCAGTGATGACAGGTGGGGACAAAGAGAAGCCAAGGCTTGGTGCCCTGGGCCACAGCAGCCTCTGTGCCACCAAGGACATGAGGAGACCCTTGTCCTGAGGCCCTGGGGCCTCCTGGCACAGCCCAGCAAGGCTGGGCACTGTCAGCCCCTTGTGCTGCCCTCAGCATCCCCTCCCATGCCAGTGGCCTCCAGGATGTGCTGGAAGGAGTCCCTGGGGAAGGAGCCTTGGTCAGCAATGGCCCTGGGGGGCTCCTTCATGCTGCCAGAGACTGCAGGTTTTTCCAAGGACTTTGGGTTTGGCTTTTGCCTTGGAGTCTCTGAGAGGTTTGTGCAATCCTGGCCTCCAATTCTCTGCTTTAATGAGTCCCTTGAGAGGCTTTGTCATTAACAACACTCAGTGGGGCTCATTAATGCTTCAAGGTAGTTCAGTTATTTTATAGTACTTGGTGTTTCTCTTTTTAAAACTGGACTCTAGGAAAAGTTTTGTGCAATCATGGCCCCAATTATCTGCTTTAATGAGTCCCTTGGGATCTTAGTAAAAACACTCAGTGTGGCTCATCATGCTTCAAGGTACTCAGGGTTAGTTTAAGTAGTTCTTTTTCACTTTGGGTCTCTGAGAGGTTTTTGTGAAGTCATGGCCTCCAGTTCTCTCTTTCAAAGACTCCATGAATGGCCTGTGCCGGGGATGGACCTCAGTGGAACCCTTTAATACTTCAAGACACTTTGAGTGTTTCCTCTGACTTTGACTCCTGGAATGGTTTGTGCAATCTCCTCTCAGGCCCTGCGGTTCCAGGGCTCAGCACCAAATGCACCACGGGGCTCATTAGGATGAGGCAAGTCCTGATAAACCATGGCTGTGCCTTGATTTCCTTCTGGTCTGGTGCAGTTCACTAGAAATCTTTTTTCCTAGAGGCGTGGAGAAATATTTCAAAGACTTCCAAGGAAGTATGTATTTCTATTTTCAAGATGTATTTTATTACTTTCTTATTACACAAGAGCAATTGCGTCATTCAGTGATTGATATTGACCCAGGGTCTCTCCTCAGGAGGTCTGGCCTTCTAAGAGAAGCTGTGCCTTGAGTTCTGACCCAGTGTGGACAACCTTGCTCCACATTCCCCAACCCCATCCTGTCGCTCTTCACTCATCAGGGACCTGCTTTGCTCAGAGAACTGGCTGCACTCATGCAAAAGAGGAGCTTTCTTCCTTTCTTAGAAATCTAAAACTCCTAAATTTAAGACAATCTCCTCAGGTGTGTGCCAAGCCCAAAGTGCCATAAAGGAGGTTCCCCTTCCCCAAGATAGAACCATGCAAGGAGTGTTTGAGACACACAGGAAGTTCTACCATAAACACAAATCCAGAGTTGGCTGAAGGCAGAATTAGACCAACTGCTGAAGGACAGACAAGCTTTGAACTCCTTGCAGCTCAAAGCTCCACCTGGGTTGTTGGGAGGTGTGTGAGTGAGGCAAGAGTGAGGGCAAGGGAACTGCAGAGAGCCCTGGAAGTGCTTCTGTGCAGCCAGGCTGTGGGGAAGGGCACTGCAGGCCTGGCCTGGGCCAGGAGTGAGGCTGGATCATCATGCCAAGCTGCCCTGGGCCATTGCAAGGGGCTGTGGCCATGGACACTGCACTGAGCCCACTGTGGCAGTGCCTTGCTCAGGGCTGGTGTCAGTGCCCAGAGGCAGAGGGGATCCCTTGCTGGGGGCTTGTGCCATGGCCACCTGCCCTGTGCCGCGCTGGCTGCTCAGACCCCGCGGAACCAGCAGCAAACGCCACTGCCAGGGCCAAAGGCCAGCTCAGGCAGACAGAAAGGGGCAGGGCTGGGCACTGTTTCCATGGCAGCCCTCACTGGGACACCACCCCTGGGTCACCTGGCATGGCAATTGCCATGGAAACCCAGCTCATGGGAAATGCAAGGGAGGACAAAGGTTTTAGTAGGGCCTGTCCCAATAGGACAGAGGGTGGTGGTGGTTTTAGACCAAAGAAAAGGAAGGTTCAGATAAGGAGAAATAATGAGGAAATTTTTGACGGTGAGGTTGGTGATCCAGCAGGACAGGTTCCCAGGGAGGTGATCAATGCCCCATCTCTGGAAACATTCCAGTCCAGCTGGGACAGGGCTCTGAACAACCTGAGCTGCTCAAAGATGTCCCTCCTCATGGCGGGGGTTTGGAGGAGATGAGCACTGCAGAGCTCTTCCCATGCAAACCATTCCAGGATTGCATGGGGAGAAGGGGCTGCTCCCTGGACTCCATGCACTGCCTTGACTCCTCCTTGTCTCTGCTGGAGCCCACAGGCAGCAGGCAAAGGCAGCCCCTTCTCTGGCCTTTGCTGGCCCTGCCTTCCCCAGGGGCTGACAGAGCCAGGCTGGCCCAGGTGACCTTGAGGCTTTGCAGGGCTCAGGCGCAGCGGCTGTGCCAGGCTCAGGGCTGAGGTCACACTCTGGGGGCTGGGGCAGAGCCCAGGCAGAAAGGAGCCCTGAAGCAGCAGCAGCAGCTCTGCAGTGCTGGCCACCAGGCCGGGCTGCCAAGGGAGGCTTGTGGCCATGGCCTGGGAGCAGCTGCTGCTGCCAAGGTGCCTTTGGTGCCTCAGGCTCTCCCTGGCACAGCTCCCAGCACGGCACTCTGCACTTGTGGCCGAGGCCTTCAGTGTCTTGGGGCTGGCCTGGGGCTTTTCCTGCAGTGGGATCTGCCCTGTTCCTGGCACAGGAAAGGCAGTTCCTGCTGGAGCAGGAGGCTCTTCATGAAACGGGCTCAAACAACTCCATCAAGGCCCTAATTACTTGAAAATTGCTTCCTAGAGCACTGTCTTCTAATAATTGTTTTTTGTCCTATGCCGTGGAGTAAAAAACTCTTTTCTTAATTTCTTCTTTGTTGTAAATAAATCTTTCTGTCTAATCTTGATCAGAATCAATCATAGCTGTATTTATTTAAACATATCTTATATTCTATTTTTAATCCTGGTAGACAAATTGCATTTTGGTTCAATTCCACCTGTCCAAACTTTTACATATAAATTGTTGACAAAGTCTGGGGCTAGGTTTGGATCCAGCCACTCCCAGTCTCCTTCTTCTCTAGAAAAAATTTTAAAAGTCTAGGCCTCCTGGAAGGGTTTCAGGATCCATGGTGGCTGTTGGGTGTCATTTCTCCACCTCATGACTCTGCAGGAGTTTCTCCAATGAAGAAATGAAGCTTTTGCCTGAAGCTCCCACTCTGCCCATGACAGGAACCCCTGGGAGTGTCTGGGACATCCCGGCTCTTTGGCAGCCTGGGGACTCCTGAGATGTCACCGTCGAGCCCCCGTGAGTGCCTGTGACAGATGGGTGCCTTTGCAGCCCAAGGTGCCCTGGGATGTCCCCATGGAATGGCTGTGACTGTCTCTGAGCACAGGGCTCTTTAGCATCCCCAGAAAGCCCTGGGAGGTCTCCAGGATCCTCGAGTCCAACTCCTGGCCCTGCACAGGACACCCCAACAATGCCAGCCTGGGCCTGGCAGCGCTGTCCAAACGCTGCTGGAGCTCCCAGAGCCCTGGAGTGGACCCTTCCCTGGGAGCCTGGTCAGTGCCCCAGCAGCCTCTGGGGGAAAAACCTTTTCCTCACATCCAACCCAAACCTGCCCCAACTCAGCTCCAGCCCTTCCCTCCAGTCCTGTCCCTGGGCACCAGAGGGGAGAGGTTCCCACAGCCCCAGCCAGGGACCCGCTCCCAAGGCTGTTCCAGAGCAGCCAGGGCTGGCACCAGCTGGGATGCTCAGTTTCCATGGCTGGGGTTTGGGAATGGGATTCCCCCAATTTTGTGCTCCCACTAAAACTGTGTCACTGCTCGTCTGCCCTCCAGCCTCCCATTGAAAGTACAAAAGACAAAGATCTCAGGCTGGGGATAAGAACAATTTAATGGGAACAGAAACAAGGAACAAAAAGGAACAGAAACAATATTGATAACAACAAGATAAAACTAACAATATAAAGGGAAAACTACAAAACATCAACTGGCTCATCCCATCCTGCCTGGAAAGAACACCCTTCACCTTGGGGGAGAGATAGCGTCCCTTTCCTAGGCCCTGGCAATGACCTGAGATGGGATCAAATACAATGATGGGGCCATGGCTAGACACTCACGTTTTTAAATCCCATCTCACGTCATTGCCAGGGGGCAGGTAAAGGGACAGGTGTCCTCCCAGAATGAATCACAGGGAACTGTGGGTCAGTAGGCTCTTCTCAGTGTGCATCTTCTAATGGGGGATGAGGTTGGAGATGCACATGAAGCTCTTCCCAGAGTCGGGGAACTCGCAGGGCTTCCCTTACTGGTGCCTCCGTTGGTGTTGGGTTAGGATAGAGCTCTGGGTGAAGCTCTTCCCACACTGGGGGACACTCGTAGGGCCTCTCCCCAGTGTGGATGCGCCAGTGGGTGATGAGGGTGGAGTTGTGCTTGAAGCCCTTCCGCAGTCAGGGCAGCGGAAGGGCCTCTCTCTGTGTGAATGCGCTGGTGAACGAGGAGATCTGAGCTGGTGTGAAACCCTTCCCACACTGGGGACATCCATAGGGCCTCTCTCCAGTGTGGATCATTTGGTGGATAATCATTTTGGACCTCCTGTTGAAGCCCTTCCCACATTCCCCACATTTGTACGGCCTTTCCTCAGCGTGGATGCTCTGGTGCGGATCAAGTGGGAGCGCTGGCTGAAGCTCTTCCCACATTCCCCACACTCATAGGGTCTCTCCCCAGTGTGGGTCCTGAGGTGGCTGATCAGGTTGGAGCTGTCTCTGCAGCCCTGCCCACATTCCCCACACACGTAGGGCTGTTCCCCAGTGTGGATCCTCTGGTGGCGGATCAGGCTGGAGTTGCTGCTGAAGCTCTTCCCACACTCCAAGCACTCATAGGACTGCTCCCTGTCATGAAGCTGCTTATGGGCCACCAGGTCTGAGCTCTGGCTTGAACTCCGGCTACGTTCCTGGCACAGGGTGGGTCTTTCCTCTTCAGATAAGCCTGGGATGGGTTTGGAGCCCCTCCTCCTGTGGGATGTCTGGGCTTTTCCTCCCTGTTGGATTCCTGTGCCAGGGAGCCACTCAAAAGGCCTCTTCCATGAGGTTCTGCTCTGGGGATTTTTCCTCCCTGGTCTCCATCCTCAGTTCCTTGTCTGGGGGAGAAAGAACAAGGAGAGAATGGAATTTCCTCTGTGCAAGAGGGAAGGGGAAAGAGATCCCCCAGGGAATCCCTGGCGGGACGGCATCAGCAGCAGGGTTGTCTGCAGCTGGGGGCCATGCTGGGCTGGGAGACGGGCAGGAGAGATGGGGAAAAGGGGCAGTGACTTCCTCCTCACCTGCCTGCTGTCCCAGGGCATCTTCCTCTTCCTCAGAGCTTCTACCTCCATCTGGCCAAGGTTTGGGAATGGGAAATCCTGGTTTGGGGAAAAACAACAGATGAGCACATTGAGTTTGAAGGTCTGCCTGACCAAGTCCATCTCTAAAAGTCACCTGGATCTGGGGTCCATAAAAACCTCCCAAACACCAATATTCTGCCCTGAAAATGCCACCAAGGAATTCCCCATCCCTGGTCTCTTCCCTTTGGTTTTCAGGGGTTCCCCCTTTCCCAGCTGCTGGGGGTCAGCTTCTATTGAGGGTCCCCATCTACTCAGTCCCAGCCCTCCCCAGGCTGCTGGGAGTCCCAGCAATCAGAAAAGTTCCCCCCTTATCCATCTCACTATTAAGGGATGCAAGGGGATTTTGGGGTCTCTGGGGTCCCTTCTCCCCTTTTTCTCGGCTGTGGAGTGCAGGGGTCAAGGGAGTCCCCCTGCTCCTCCAGGCTGCCTCTACCGTCAGCCACCACCAGGACCCTCAATGTCCCCCAAGGGGCATTTTCCACTGATCTTTGAAGTTCTTCTTCTTCAAACATCCCTCCTAAGAAACCAAGCCCAGGGACCCCCCAAGATATCTGGGCCGAGCTTGGTTTTGAAAGACAGGTGTCTGCTAAGGAAGGCAGGAGCCTCCCTTGAAATGGAAAATATAAACCCCCTCTGAATTATAATTTTGAAATGAATGGGCTCTCAAGCAAAGATATGGAAATAGGAATAACAGTGCTTTAGTAGGAAAAGCAAAATAAAAATGCAGTAGTAAAAAAATAAGCTGACACAGTCAGAATACCTGATACCCAGTTAGGCAGGGTGTTGGTAGCAGTGCAATCAAATCGTGGCTGCAGTCCTCCTGGAGTCACAGATGTGGTTTTGTTGAAGCAATGATCCTGTAGAAGGGTGCAGTTTTCCTCTGAAGGTCCAGTGGTGGTGTAGATGGGTCTGGTGTTCCTCTGGGAATCCAGTGGAAACAGGCTGCTTCTGGTGTGTTAAATCTCAGGTTATATCCAGGTAGGAATGCTTGGCTCCTCCCCCTGGGTGGAGCATCTCACAATGGGATGATGGAATTTGATCAGTGAT
>JAJEOU010001017.1:0-23152 GCA_021534815.1 Acrocephalus arundinaceus | reverse complement strand
TGGGTCCTACTGGGTTCATGCTGGGAGCCACTGGGATTACAATGGGTGTGAACAGATCCTGACTGGGGTTAGTGGGAGATACTATTGGGAAAATATGAACACATTGGGATCAACTGGGATCAACTGGAAGGGACTGGGACTATGCTGAGGGGACTGAGTCCAAAAGTGGGGAAGCTGGGATCATACTGGGAGCATACTGGGAGCATACTGGGAGCAACTGGGACCACACTTTGGGCAACTTCCAGAAAGTGGGATCATGCTGGAGGCAACTGGGAGGAACTGGGAAAGACTGGGATCATTCTGAGGTAACCAGGACCTTACTGAGGAAACTGGGATACTCTGGAAGTGCCTGTAACTATACTGGGGACAATGGAACCACACTGGGAGGAACTGGGAACAACTGGAACTATTCTGGCAGCAGCTTGGATAACACTGAGGGTGACTGGACTCCTACTGGGATTGACTGGGAGTGGTGTGAGCAACTGGAATCACACTGAAAGCAACTGGGAGGAAGTGGGAATGACTGGGAGCATGCTGGGTGTAACTGGGATATACTGGGGGAGAGTGGGAGCCATGAGGATCATACTGGAGACTACTGGGGTCATGCTGGAATTGACAGGGGATCAACTGGGATCACACTGGAGGCCACTGGCATCATACTGGGAGTGACGTTGATTACACTGTAAGTGACTCAGATCATACTGGGAGACACGGGAATCATTCTGGGATTATAAGTGGTTGTTAATGGACCCTGACTGGGGGTTACTGGGAGCTCCCAGGCCCATGCTGGGACCCTACTGGGGATACAGTTGGAGCACTGGGAATGACAGGATGCGTGCTGGTGACAACTGGGATGTACTGGCAGTGACTGGGAATAAAACTGGGGGCAACTGAACCATGCTGGGGTAACTGGGAGTGCCTGGCAATGACTACGAGAATGTTCAGGGCAACTGGATATACTGGGAGTGCCTGAGATCATTAAGGAGGTGACTGGGCCACACTGGGAGCCACTGGGAATGTGCTGGGGGAACTGGGACCCTGCTGGGGGCAACTGGGCACAAGTGTGAGTGACTGGGGCCCTGCTGGGAGATGCTGGCATCATACTAGACTCATTCTTCTATAGTACTGGAAGTTACTGAGGCTGCGCTAGGGGCAGCTTGGAACACACAGGATGAAAGTGAGAGCAACTGGGAGCAACTGGGGACCATGTTAGGGGAAAATTGCATCATAATGGGGGAATGACTAGCAGTGACTGGGCTCATACTGGAAGTGCTGAGGAAACTGGAACTTGTGCTGAGGAAAGGTAAATTTAGAATCTAGAACAAACAAAGAAGCCAATTGCCCATCTGGTCCTCAATTTGCACAATGCTCTTGGATTGTTTTGCCAGTTGTGTGCCCCCTATACCTGTAACCTTACCAGCCATGGGTTGCAACTCCCAATGTGATGGCCACTTGTGTTGTGGTATGACTGTCACATCTGATCCTGTGTCCATCATTCCCTGGAGCTGGATGAAATCTCATTCTCTCTTGAGCCCACACCAAATACTGGGTTTGTTCTCTCCCACCATTTCTGTCCAATAGACCAAAAGTTCCAGACCATCCTAGGGCAGTTTGGGCAGTGGTATGGCCTGGGCAATGACTCGGCCCTTTGGTAGGAAGAGGGGAGGATGGACACAACGGGCCAAGAGAGCTCGTTGCTCCAGATCTGATGGCAAAAGTCGTGGACTAATCTTGATCTCAGAGGGAGTGTGCTTAGAATCCCTGATAACAAGGTGTTGAGGGTTAGACTTGTTTATTATTTTTCACCTATAGAATTTTTTCCCAAGAGTTGCAAGGCAACTGATTGCCGGGTACTTATGAGTGCTCAGGTGAAAACAAAGCATAGAAGCTGGCACTTGGCTACACCCTTTGTCGCCGGGAGTTTCCCCCGAGGTGGGGGGGGGAGAGAAAGACGGGGGCTGGGGGGCAGCTTCACTTTTTGGTGTGGTCTGCGTCGGGAGCGGACGGGGCTGCCGTTGCTGCGTGAGTTTCTCGCTGGCACCACCGGGATCTGATCCTGAAGAGAGAGAGCTGCTATCATCTGCTCGTGTGCCCAGATCCGGATTTCTCCTTTTGCTGCCCTGCTAGAGCTGTCTCAGCCCTGTCCACTGCCTCGGCGCTGTTTTAGAGCTGCTCTGCACCGCGGGCCCGCACTGGCCTCCCTGCCAGACATCCCTGCCTCCAGGGACCACCGACAGAGCTCCAAATTTCATCCGATCCACCAGCCCGGGATTCCCCACGTTCCAGCTTGGTACCTTTTCTTTGGAGTCCCCCAGAGACCAGACTGCCCCGGGTTTTGTGGGACCAAGCTCCGTCAAGGTCCCTGGTTCTGTTTTCGCTATTAATTGCTGTAGTTGTTGTTGTTTGTTTGCCTTGTTATACCTATTAGTAAAGAACTGTTATTCCTATCCCCATATCTCTGCCTGAGAGCCGTTTTAATTTTCTAAATTATAATAATTTGAGGGAAGGGGATTTGAATTATCCATCCCAAGAGAGGCCCTGCCTTTCTTTAGCAGATACCTGTCTTCTTTCAAAACCAAGACAGCTGGTCAGGAGTGGCCGTTTCCCAGACTGCAAGCAGTGCAAGTAAGGGTAGAGAGCAGAGCTGTTTCCTGCTCTCTAGATCCTCTATATCCTCCATGTCTAGGTACAAGCAAAGGTCTCAGAGAAGGCTCTCTCTTACAGAGGTCTTTGTTCCTCCAGGTGTTACAGGAGAGAGAGAGCGAGCAGGGTCCTGTGCTTAACATTTAAACCAGGGGGCAGAGGGGTGGGGCAGGTGGGTGATTGGCCCCAGGTTAACACAGGGCAGGGTCAGGAAAGGGGACAAAGGGATGGGGAGGGAAATCTGGGGTAAAACAGACACCAGGCACCGGGGTGGGGGTAACAGGAGCAAACCATAACTTATCAAACCTCTCAAAAACCACCACCACATCTCCCTCTTTCTGTTAATTTTGAAGGGAAGGAGGGAGGAGACAAACTCCTTAAACTGCTGTCTCTGGCCTCTTCCACCATCTCTCTACAGCAGCCAAGTTACATCAGAAGGGCCATTTTTTTCTTAGTACACCTTGTAATGACTCCTTTAGAGTCTAAAGTCTGTGTAAATTAAAATGACAACCAGAACAGCCAGTCAGACATCCTTTAAAATGATGACATTCCCCCTGGCACCCTCGGTCTTTAAAGATGCTGTCCAGCCAGTCTCCTGCTCCTCACTTGATTTCCTCCATCATGCCTTTCATTTTCTGCATGGAGTTCTGGATGCTCTGGATTTTGCTGGATAGATTGAAGCAAAGTATCCCTTGAGTGTCCTCACATTCATGTCCCTGTCTACTGACTGAGTCAGAAGCAACAGCAAACACAGGAGTTCTGGCCTCATCTTGGGGTCAGGAGGATGCTTTTAAAAGAAATCTAAAAAGAACATCCACAGGTAAGCACAGTTTAACACAATCTATTTAAGGCACTGAGTTAGGGATAACACGGGGTTTGGGTTCCCCACTTCCTTTGCACCATTGCCTAGAAGAAGCAATTGCCACGTCATCGGGTCAGGAAGGTGGAATTGGGGCCACATTCTGGGCCTTCTTTTCCCTGGGTGGAACATAGGGTTTGACCCATTTTTGTGTAACCCATTTCAAACCTGTGGGGGTGGATATGCAGGCGTACCCTCACCCCAAGTGACCAAATCAAAAGGCCCTGGACCTTCCAAGTCTCAGGGTCCTTCACCAGGACCAGCGGTTTCTCCTCAAACTTCAACCAATGATTTTGATTGAAGTGCCAGCTACAGGTGGATTAAGGTTTCCAATGAACAGTTAAGGAAGTTCATGGTAAACAGAGCCTTACCAAGTGGTTGTTGTGGACTGTTTACCCTGACATCTCCTCTCTGCTGCCCCAAGGTCTTCTTCAATGTCTGGTGAGTTCTTTCTATCACTGCCTGGCCAGTGGGGGAGGACGGGATCCCCTGTTATGTTTCACCCCCCACTCTTGCAGGAAACCATCAAATTCCTTGGAAACATAAGCTCACCATGATCAGTTTTGATCTCTTTGGGGATCCCCAGGTGGAGAAGGCCTGCCCAAGGTGTTTCTGTGCATCGTGGTGTTCTCCCCTGTGTGGGCTGAGGCATAAACAGCACCAGAGAAGGTATCAACGGACACATGAACATATTTGAACCTTCCCGACTCGGGAATGTGTGTGACATCTGTCTGCCACACCTCACAACTGCCAAGCCCTCTGGGGTGGACCCCTGATCCAGCGAGGGTAAGGAAAACTTTTGGCAGCTTGGGCATGTGTCTTGATTGCCTTGGCTTGGTCCCACCTTGGTGGAATTGGTGCACCAGGCCTGGGACATTGTGATGGAATTGCTGATGGCTGAGTTT
This sequence comes from Acrocephalus arundinaceus, assembly GCA_021534815.1. Taxonomy (NCBI): domain Eukaryota; kingdom Metazoa; phylum Chordata; class Aves; order Passeriformes; family Sylviidae; genus Acrocephalus; species Acrocephalus arundinaceus. Next base: position 18,745 of record JAJEOU010001017.1, on the reverse strand, counting down.
GGCCTGCTGGAAAATGTTAGGTTGGCCACCCAGCTGCACAGGAGCAGCTGGGGCATCTGCTCTGTGGTTACCCTCTGGCTGAAACCAGGAAGGTCAGTGTGTGATCTCACATGCATAACGTAGTAAGGATGCTCTCTGTGGGACACTGGGTGTGTCAGCTCTGAGAGCAGCTTGAAAATGGCCGGATTTGAGATTCTTTGAGAACTGCATTCTCTGCTTGGACACTATCCCTGCTGCATATGCTGAATCCGGAATCAAATGAATGGATTCTGAAAACTTCTCAAAAGCCCGACGACTGCAGCCAACTCAGCCACCTGAGGTGAACCTTTGACTCCCTCGATGTCAGCCTCCCACTGCTGAGTCTGAGGGTCCTTCCAAGTCACCACTGACTTGTGTGACCCTCTGGACACGTCAGTGAAAACTGTCAGGCTTTGAGAGGTTTGCAGCTCTGTTTCTCTTTTGGAATCAAATTAAATTCGAACGAAATAATTTGTGGCCCAGGCAGTGGATTGAAATTTTCCCTGGGTAGCTATCTAGAGAAACTGAACATCTCATTCTCACGGAGCAACTTCTCAAAGTCTCCTTTGTTAACCTTCCAGCTGACAATTGGATTGGCACATGAATGCATGCAAACTCACACCCTGCCAGCAGTCCCATCCTGACCCTTGCTTTGCTGATCAGCTGCGCCATCAGCTCCTGTGGTTTAGTGATACTTTTGGACAGCTGATGACTTAGGAACACCCACTCTGTGATCAAGAGGGATCCTTCTGGTCCTTGTCCCACTGAAATATCAGCCCATGCAAGTGTGGCAATTTTCCCAAAATGATGACATTAAATGGAAGTTCTGGCTGGCAGCGATGGGCCTGCTGGCTGGACATTGCCAATTGAACCCTCTCCAATGCCTGCTGAGCCTCCTGAGTCAGAGCCCTTGGAGAATCCAGCTCCTCTCCCCATTTTTACAAATTGAAGAGAGGGGCTAGGTCCTCCATAGGAAGCCCAAGCCAGGGCCTGACCCAATTCAAAGATCCCACAGCTGCTGGAGATCCTTCAAAGTCTCAGGTCTCTCACTGATTACCAACTTCTGGGCTGTTCTGGTCGGTTGGCAATCTCAAGCCAAAGGTATTTCCAAGGTGACAGTCTCTGCACTTTTTCCTGCTGAAACTCAAATCCCGCAGCGGCCAAAGCAGTGATAGTCTCATCCAGAATTTGTGTAAGTCCATTGTCACTGGGGGCACACACAAGCACATCATCCATATAATGAAGGGTAACGGCCTCTCCAGCCTTGGCACACACGGGGACAGAATTTTGGCCACGTACCACTGGGAAATACCTGGTGAGTTCTTTAACCCTTGCAGCAAAACTCTCCAGTGGTAACGCTTCTGGGTGCCTCCCTGCTGATGGAAGGCACAGAGAATGCAAACTGCGGGGCATTGGCTGGATCTAGGGGAATCTGGAAAAAACAATCTTTTCTATCAATGACAGCCAAATTCCAGTTTTGGGGGAGCATTGAAGGGGATGGCATACCCGCTGAAGAGACCTCATGCTCAATGACCTCATTAATTTTTCACAAATTGTGGAGGAGGTGCCACCTGTCCTTCCCTGGCTTTTGATCACAAAACCAGAAAATCCAGGGACTGTGACCTTTTGCCAATTGCTCCTCCACGAGTTCTCTGAGCGCCTTCAATTTCTGCTTGTTCAGTGGCCAATAATCCTCCCAAATGGGGTATCTATCAGCCAATTTAGTTTTTGGAAGGGGCATTCCTCAGTGGAGGCAATTAAAAATCTTTGGGGTTTTTTGGGATTTCTAGTTTAATTCCTGTGGGACATGGCGTCTCTTCCCCACAAAGAAATTTGGAATCTAGAACAAGCAAAGAAGCCAATTGCCCATCTGGTCCCTCAATTTGCACAATGCTCTTGGATTGTTTTGCCAATTGTGTGCCCCCTATACCTGTAACCTTACCAGCCACGGGTTGCAACTCCCAATGTGATGGCCACTTGTGTGGTGGTATGACTGTCACATCTGATCCTGTGTCCATCATTCGCTGGAATTGATGAAATCTCCTTCCCTCTTGAGCCCACACTAAATTATGGGTTTGTTCTCTCCCACCATTTCTGTCCAATAGACCCAAAGGTCCAGACCATCCTAGGGCAGTTTGGGCAGTGGTATGGCCTGGGCAATGACTCGGCCCTTTGGTAGGAAGAGGGGAGGATGGACACAACGTGCCAAGAGAGCTCGTTGCTCCGGATCTGATGGCAAAAGTGCTGGACTAATCTTGATCTCAGAGGGAGTGTGCTTAGAATCCCTGATAACAAGGCACTTACTATCAGACTGCTGTAGGTTGGTCACGTGTCCAGGGTCAATGGTGACCACTTGCCAGTCGGGTGTGTTGAAAGGCACACCTGTTGTTAACTCAAGCCTAAATGGCTTCCATATCCTCTTGGTTGTTCCAACCCTGAGGGTTCCTTAGGGTCCCACACCTTCCCAGAATTGGGCTGCCCCAGAACCCCAAAAACCGGTGACCTGTCCCATTTTTCTCATCATGTGGGAGAAGCTCACACTCCTCCCCTAGTTTTTTGGAACTGGAATGTTCCCTTTCTCCCCTCCCCCACTTCTCCCACCAGGGTGTGGATGTTTTATTCTTAAAGGGACAAAAGCACATCACATGTCCCTCCCCCCACACTGGAAACATTTGACCCTCCCAGCCACTGGTGGTCCAGCTGGAATGGTGGCTGGTGCTGCAATCCGGCCTCTGAGCCCAGACCCTTTCCGCTGTTCATCTGGGTCCCTTATGGCTCACTTGGTGCAGGTCTCAGTGAGGAGGTCCAGGGTTGGAGGTGGAGCAACCAGAAGCCCAGAGATGATCCTCTTGCAGACATCATTGGCATCGCTTTGTGCCACTTCCAGGCACCAAGTGGCTTTGTGCCACTTCCAGGATCATCTTCTGTTGCAACTCCTGCTCCTCTCTCTGGTTTTCCACCACTGCATGAAGTCTATCTATAAAATCTAGGAAAGGCTCAGAAGGGATTGTTTAATTGAGATAGAACTCTGCCTAGGATCTTTAGTGGGAATGATCTGAAATGCCCTTTTGGCAGCATCCTTCACGTGATTTAACACAGGAGGGGTTACTGGGTTACACTGGGTCTTACTGGTTTGTACTGGGATAGGGTGCTGGGGGTTAACTGGGTTATACTGGGATATACTGGGAGAGGGAGCAGCATATGAGTGAGAACCCCCTTCTGGTGAGAAGGACCTGGTAGCCAACTGTGGGTTGTACTGGGATATACTGGAATGGGATGCTGGGAGCTACTGTGTTATACTGGTCTGTACTGGGTTTACTGGTTTGCACTGGTTTATACTCATTTGTACAGGAATGGCATGTTGGGGGCATTGGTTTATACTGGGTTATACTGGGATGTACTGGGTTATATTGGGATGTGCTTGTTTATACTGGGATGGGGCTTTGGACCTACTGGGAGTGACTTTATGTTTTGCTGGCCTTACTGGTTTATACTGGGAGCTGCCCCCACAGGGTCAGGATTGGGGGTGGCTCCCAGTGCTTACTGGTTTATACTGGTGCCCTCTCAGTATAAATCTGTTAAAAGTGGGAGCCCCAAGACCATACCGGGAGCCCTTAGATCTGAATTTCATGGGTAGACCAGATGTCCCAAAATCCCCATTGGCTTGAATGGGTAGACCTGATGTCCCTAAATTCTCATTTGTTTGGGTAGACCTGATTTCCTTAAATCCCCTTTGACTTTAATAGGGGAGATGTGGTCCCCCCAAATCCCATACTTGGAATTGGTTTGGGTGCATGAATCTTTACTGGTTTATACTGGGAGCTGCCACCTCAGGCCCCAGGGGGTTGGGGGCAGCTCCCAGTGCTTACTGGTTTGTACTGGTGCCCTCCCAGTCCACGCCTGAAACCACAGGCTGGCACTGGTGGCCAGGCAGGACCCCAAGGCCAAGGTGGCCTTTGCCAGGGCCCTGTTGAGCCATGACTTCTCCAAGTTCTCGGCCTGGCACCACCGGCTGTGCTCCTGGCGCCCACCAGGAACTGGAGGAAGGGTGAAGCCAGGATGCTGCCCCCTGAAAGACTGAAGGAAGGTGAAAGATTCCCCTGGAAAAATTCCCTGAATTTCAGTGTGATCCTATCCCAAAAATTCTCCAGCCCCTTGCTGGAAGTTGAGCACTGTTTTATTGGGTGGGTCGACCTGGTATCCCAAAAATTCCCGTTGACTTCAATGGTAGACCTGCTGTCCCAAAAATCCCCATTGACCTTAATGAGTAGACCTGGTGTCCCTAAATCCCCATTGACTTCAATGGTAGACCTGATGTCCTTACAGTCATAAATGGGTAGAACTGGTGTCCCCAGATCACCATTTCCATTGATGGGTAGACCTGTTTTCCTGAAATCCCCATTCATTTTAATGGTCAGACCTGGTGTCCTAAATCTCCCCATTTGACTTCAATGGAGGTAGACCTGATGTCCTAAATTTCCCATTCACATCAATGGCTGGATCTGATTTCCTAAATTTCCCACATTAATGGATAGACTCAGTGTCCCACTGAGCCCATGGGTTTCAGCAGGTAGACCTGATGACCCCAAATCCCCATTGTCCTTAATGGGTAGACCTGATGTTCCTAAAATCCCTATTGTTATTTACAGATAAAGCTGGTGTTCCTAAGACCCCATTGGTTTCAGTGCATAGACCTGGTGTCCCTAAATCCCAATTGTCCTTAAAGGGTAGACCTAGTGTACCAAAAAAGCCCAATATTTCAATGGGTAGACCTGATGTCCCTAAATTCCCAGTAGTGGACGGAGCCAATTTTCTCAATTCCCCACCTTAGTCGCTAGACCAGGTGTCCTAAAATTCCTTTTGACTTTAATAAGGTAAATCTGATGTCTCTAAATCTCCATTGCCTTGAATGGGTAGACCTGGTTTCCCCAAATCCCCATTGCCCTTAATAGACATGGTTTCCAAAAAATCCCTATTGATTTTAATGGGTAGACCCCATGTCCCTAAGTCACCATTGCCATCATTGGTTTCAATGGCTAGACCTGTTGTCCCTAAACATCATTGGTTTCAATGGGTAGATTTGTTGTCCCCAAATCCTCATTGGATAAAAAGGTTGGACCTGTTTACCCTAAAAATCTCCATTGGTTTTAATGGATAGACCTCTTGTCCCTAAAAATCCCCATTGGGTTCAATAGGGAGATCTGTTAACCCCAAATCCCCATTGATTTCAACGGGTAGACCTGGTGTCCCTAAAACTCCCCATTGGTTTCAATGGGTAGACCTGAGGCCCTACACACCTGGATGCCCCCATTCAGTTGTCGGGGTGTCCCCTGGCTGCCCCCCGGAGATTTTGGGGTGCCCCCTTTGCCCCTCCCCAGAGCTGGAGCTGGTGCAGAACGCCGTCTTCACCGACCCCACGGACCAAAGCACCTGGGTGTACCTGCACTGCATCCTCTCCTGAGGTAACTTGGGGCTCTCTCCCATCCCTGGAACCCTCCCCTGGAGTTCTAGGGTGCCTCTGAATGTTGGGGTGTCCCCCCACAGTCCCCCTGCCACTGAGGGTCATCTGTGTCCACGCTGACCGGGAGGACGTGACAGTGGCCGTGATCTCCTCCCAGCCCATCAGGGTTAGTGGGGATCCCTGGGAATGGCAAAAAATCACCCGGATCCCCCCCAAAATCACCCTGGTATTCTCCAAAACCACCTAGATAACCCTGGGAACCCCAAAAAATCACCTGGGTACTCCCAAAATCACCTGGATACAGCGGGGTACTCCCTCAAATCACCTGAGTACCCCTAAAAAATTACCTTGGAACTCGTTAAAAGGGGGAGCTCTGGGGTTACTGGGAGCTCCATGGCATTTCTGGGAGCACTGGGAAGGGTTACTGTATGGAAATGGGGGTAAACAGGACACCAGGTCTACCCAAAAAGTCAATGGGATAAATGGGACACCACGTCTACCCAGGCAAAGCAGTGGTGATTCAGGACCACCAGTTTGGGCAGGGGATCAAGAATTATTGGGGGTACCCAAAATTCTTTATCCAGGTGATTTTGGGGAGGAATCCAGGTGATTTTGGGGTGTACTCAGGAAATTTGGCAGGGTACTCAGATGTATCCAGGTAGTTTTTGGGGGTTCCAGGTGATTTTTGGGGAGGATCGACAGAATTTTTGGGGGTACCTAGATGATTTTGGGGGGGGTACCTAGATGTATCTAGGTGATTTGGGGGATACCCAGGTGATTTTGGGGGTTGCCAGGTGTCTCCACTCACCCTGATAGGCCAGGAGAAGATGACGATCATTTCCTCCAGGTTGACATGGACACAGATTACCCTCGGTGGCGGGAGGGGCTTTGCGGGGATGCCCCAACATTCAGGGGGCACGGAATAATGATTTTAAAGAGTTAAGATTTTACTGGAGGGTTAGAAGAAATTTATATGGATCGGGGTGTAAGTTATATAAGCAACCAATAGGTTAATGATTATTAGATGCCTAAACTAGAGCTAATTGTTGATATTGTTCACCATTATGAGCTTGTTTATAGAAGGAAGTGGAGTAAGTGAACTGTTAGAGGAACAGATTGAAACCATTAAGAACAATGACCAGCACCTGGACTTTATATCAATCAATCACAAAGCAGGGGACCTTGGCTCGTGCCAGAGGGTCACAGAGACCTGATGAAGACTCTCCGGACTTCATCCTTTGAGACCACTGACCCAAATCAAGGGAAGAATTTCACACATATGAAGGACTAATAGCCTCATTTAATACAGAGCAGGGATGGGAGGTGCTGGGGTTATGCACATGTATTGTATGTAAGATCTTGGGAAAAAAAAAGAGGGCAAAGAAACTTGCATGGAGTGGTCACACCTTTTGGAGGTGACTCCCGTGGCACCCACTGGGGTTAGAAAAAATTCCACTTTCTAACTTTAATTCATTAGAGAGTCTCTGTCCATGATCATACCTGTTTTTAAAGATTCCCACTTGAGGAGACTGTCTGAAACTTTGGAGTTTTAGATTGCTAAAAAAGGAAGAAAACCCATCTTTGCCAGAGTACAGCCAGTTCTCCAAGCAAAGCAGGTCCCAGGTGAGTGAGGAGACACAGGATGGGGTTGGGGAATGTGGAGCAAGGTTGTCCACACTGGGTCAGACCTCAAGGCACAGCTTCTCTGACCAGACCAGACCTCCTGAGGAGAGACCCTGGGTCAATAAAAATCACTGAATGGTGAAGCCATCTCTTCTCTGAAGACAAAAATACACCCTTAAAAATAGGAATATGGGTTTTTTTGAAATATTTCCCCATAACTCTAGGAGAAAAGACTTCCTAATTAACTGCACCAGACCAGAGGGAAATCAAGGCACAGCCATGGTTTGTCAGGACTTGCTTGATCCTAATGAGCCCCGTGGTGCATTGGGTGCTGAGCCCTGGAACCTCAGGGCCTGAGAGGAGATTGCACAAACCTTGCCAGGAGGCAAAGTCAGAGGAAACACCCAAAGTGTTCCTCAGCATTCATGGGTCCCACTGATGTCCATGCCCAACACAGTCTCTTCATGGACTCCTTGGAGGAGAGAATTGCAGGCCAGGACTGCAGAAAAACCCTTTCAGAAACTCAGTGGCAAAAAAGGTACTTAAAGTACCCCTGAGTACCTTGAAGAATGAATAAACGCTACTGAGTGTTGTTACTGGGTAAAAATCTCAAGGGACTCATTAAAGCAGATTATTCGAGGCCATGATTGCACAAACCTGTCAGTCAGTGTAAAAAAACCCCTTCTTTTAAAATCTTTTAGTACCCTGAAGTATTAATGAGCTCCACTGAGTGTTGTTACTTACAAAGCCTCTCAAGGGACTCATTAAAGCAGAGAATTGGAGGCCGGGATTGCACAAACCTCTCAGAGACTCCAAGGCAAAAGCCAAACCCAAAGGCCTTGGAAAAACCTGCAGTCCCTGGCAGCATGAAGGAGCCCCCCAGGGCCATTGCTGACCAAGGCTCCTTCCCCAGGGACTCCTTCCAGCACATCCTGGAGGCCACTGGCATGGGAGGGGGATGCTGAGGGCAGGACAAGGGGCTGACAGTGCCCAGCCTTGCTGGGGCTGTGCCAGGAGGCCCCAGGGCCTCAGGACAAGGGGTCTCCTCAGTGTCCTTGGTGGCCCAGAGGCTGCTGTGGCCCAGGGCACCAAGACTTGGCTTCTCTTTGTCCCCACCTGTCATCACTGCCTGCAGTTCTCTGCTCTGCCTGGGGCCTGGGGACACTTTCTGTGTCGTGTCCCTCAGTGGGACCAATTAAAACTTCCAGAAACTTTGGAGTTGGATTCTGCCTTGGAGTTCTGGAGAGGTTTCTTCAGCTCCCTCTCAGGGACTGATGTTCAGGGCCTCAGCACAAAGCCCCAAGAGGGTCATTAAAGTCCTTGTGCTGTGTCTGTGCTGATGAGCTGGGCTGAGCTCATCATCCAGAGGGAGATCCTGGCAACCAAGAAGAGCTTAAAAACACATTTCTCTGGATGAGCAGCTTTTCTGCCAGCCCAGCAGGGCTGGGGCACTGCCTGCAGCCACCCTGGGCACAGCACACAGGCACACAGGGCTTCTGCTCAGCCTGGGCTGGCAGCACAGAGCAGAGCTCACTCAGGGCTCACTGCAGGAGAAATCCTCCCAGGCTTGCAAACAGTCACTCTCTGGCTGGGGGAAGAGAAGCTGCAGCTCCTGCAGGGATCTCCTGAAGCTGCCACATCCCCCAGCTTGGAGCACCTTCCGGGAGCACTCTGGGAGCTGCTGCAGGGCAGGGATGTGGCCCTAGGGCAGGGCTGGGTTTCCCTGCTGCCCCAGGCCAGGCCCAGCACAAGGCAGCTCCCTGGGGCCAGGCTCTGCTGCAGGGCTGAGCAGCCGGGGCTGCAGCCAGGGGTGCCCAGGGCTGTGGTGCAGAGCAGGGTCCTGCAGCCCAGGGCGCTGTGCTGGCCCAGGGACTCTGCTGCCTGCCAGGGACAGCTCTCAGCCGGCCTGGGGAGCTGCTGCCAGCGCTGGGGAGAAGCTGTGGGGGTAAGGAGCCACCCTGAGCAGGGCAGCTGCAGCTGCTGCTGCTGCTGCTGCTGCTGAGAGTGGCTGTGTGGGGCAGGGCTGCTCCCAGCTCCACACCAGCCTGGGCACAGCTGCAGAGGACACTTTCCAAAAGAAGGTAAGCCTGGCATTGCTGTAAAGGTCAGCAGCTCTCCTGAGAGTGTTTTCAATTTCCTCCTTGGAGAAGGATGGCAATGTTGGGGTGATGACAAAAAGATTATTTTCTTTTTATGCATTTTTCATTTCTTTAACACAGTTACTACAGTTATATAATGGTAAAACTATAATTCTTACTTACCCTATTCAATTACTTTTACATAATTATATATGTATAATCCTAAATTAACTTTAGTATGTTTCTTACCCTTTCTCTTAGATTTTAGAACAATTAGCAGACATAAATACATTCCTGAAATACTGTGTAGTCTTATTATGAGGAAGAGGACCAACAAGTAGGACATTTTGGTTTTTAATCAGAGTGTGAGCAGTCATAAAAAAAAGTGATGCAAAGAAGCCCTTGGCTTACTCCAATGGGTTGACCCATGGGTGTATAATTGGGGACACTGAATTACCTTTTGGATGTTCCTGTTAAATATGGTTATTAATAAACTTTAAAAGTTGCTGAACTGAGGGGCTGGGTGTGCCCCATTCCTTTTGGGACACCTGAAAGTTTCCAATAAATGTCTGCTTGTTACTTTACCTTATACCATTTTTAAAAGGGTTTATTTTCTTTTTTGATTATAGGCAACAGTAGGATGAGAGAAGCAGAACAGGAATTGTAATCACAGAATCATGGAACATTCTGAGTTGAAAGGGACACGAAGAATCATCAAAGTAATGGTTCAACATTTACCGATGTCTCTGTGTTCCAGAGGAGGGTGTATGGGAAATGGCTTTGATTTTGGTTACAGGTATCTCCTCTAACTCTTCCTTGTCCTTTTCTCCATGGCAATACCCAATGTCCAGAGACAGCAAATGTCCAACAGCAGCTCCATCAGCCACTTCCTCCTGCTGCATTGGCAGACACGCGGCAGCTGCAGCTCCTGCACTTCTGCCTCTTCCTGGGCATCTCCCTGGCTGCCCTCCTGGGCAACGGCCTCATCATCAGCGCCGTAGCCTGCGGCAACCTCCTGCACAGCCCCATGTTCTTCTTCCTGCTCAACCTGGCCCTCACCGACCTGGGCTGCATCTGCACCACTGTCCCCAAAGCCATGCACAATTCCCTCTGGGACACCAGGACCATCTCCTATGCAGGATGTGCTGCACAGCTCTTTTTCTTTATGTTCTTTATCACAGCAGAGTATTCCCTTCTGACCGTGATGTCCTACGACCGCTTCATGTCCATCTGCAAACCCCTGCACTACGGGACCCTCCTGGGCAGCAGAGCTTGTGCCCACATGGCAGCAGCTGCCTGGGCCAGTGCTTTTCTCAATGCTCTCATGCACACAGCCACTACATTTTCCTTGCCCCTGTGCCATGGCAATGCCCTGGGCCAGTTCTTCTGTGAAATCCCCCAGATCCTCAAGCTCTCCTGCTTCAAATCCTACATAAGGGAAGTTGGGATCATTGCTGTTAGTGCCTGTTTAGCATTTGGCTGTTTTGTGTTCATTGTTTTCTCCTATGTGCAGATCTTCAGGGCCGTGCTGAGGATCCCCTCTGAGCAGGGACGGCACAAAGCCTTTTCCACCTGCCTCCCTCACTTGGCCATGGTCTCCTTGTTCCTCAGCACTGCACTGTTTGCAAACTTGAAGCCCCCCTCCATCTCGTCCCCATCCCTGGATCTGGCCCTGTCAGTTCTGTACTCGGTGGTGCCTCCAGCCCTGAACCCCCTCATCTACAGCCTGAGGAACCAGGAGCTCAAGGCTGCAGTGTGGACACTGATGACTAGATTGTTTCAAAAACATTAAACTGCTGACCAATTTCTGCAAATCACTTCTAATAAAAGCCATGTTTAATACTTCATGTTTGTTTATTTGGAGGTTCAATTTCTCACTTTTATATTTTTTTAAAATCTTGTTTACAAATAAATGTCACTGTTTGTGCCATTTCTTATTCTGTTCTCTCCACCTTCCCTGTGGCCACAGACTGTGTCAATGAGGGACTGCACTCTTGGTGGCTTTAAAGGAACTCAAGGATCTCCCAGCCAAGTTTTCTGCAGAGATGCCCCTTTGGTTCCCTTCTCTGCAGCTGCAGCAGCAATGTCTGTGTGCAGAGCTGGGGGCAGATCAGTGCTGGCACAGCAGCTGTGCCCAGCAGCAGCAGCAGCCCTTGGTGTTGCCAGTGCTGCTGCCGTGGCCCTGCCCCGCTGCCCTGCTGGCCCTGGTGTTGCTGTAGGGCCTGAGTGCTCTCGGGGCCGGGCACAGTGCTGGGGGTGGCAGTGCCGGGGCTGCAGCAGGGACAGGCCATGGGCACTGCTGGGGCAGCGCTGACGCCTCAGGCCAGGGCCTGGGGGCTGCAGGCTCCTTGCCCAGGCTCTCCCAGAACACTTTGCCCAGGCCAATGCTGAGCACAGAAAAGCCCCGGGAGCAGCCCCAGGCTGGCCGTGGGCAGGCTGGGGGCAAACAGCATGGCTGGGGCTCTGCAAGGTGCCTGGGGCAACTGGGATCTTACTGGGATCACAATGGGAGAGGCTGGGCCCATGGTGGAGGAGACTGGGATCATACTGGATCATAGTGGCAGCAACTGGGACTGCACTGGGGGTGACTGGGAGTTGCTGGGAGCAACTGAGGACAACTCGGTGTTACTGGGAACATGCTGGGAGCAACTGGGATACACTGGGAGAGACTGAAACCACAGTGGGGTAAACAGGAGCAGTTGTTCTCATGCTGGGATCATGCTGGGATCCTACTGGAACCAGACTGGGAATGATTGGAAAGGGGCTGGCTGTGACTGGAACCATGCTGGAGGTTACTGGGAGCAACTGGGCTCAATCTTGGAGCGACAGGCAGTCAGTCTGGGCATGACTGGAATAATACTGGGAGTATCTGGAAGTGACTGGAACCAAACTGGGGGTGACTGTGTCCTACTGGATTCATCCTGGGAGCCACTGGGATTACAGTGGGGGTGAACAGATCCTGACTGGGGGTTGCTGGGAGCTACTGTTGGGAGGAAAACACCGACACATTGGGAGCAACTGGGATCAACTGGATGGGACTGGGACCATGCTGCAGGGACTGAGACCACATGTGGGGAAACTGGGATCATACTGGGATTATACTGGGACCACATTTAAGGCAACTGCCAGTAACTGGGATCATGTTGGAAGCAACTGGAGGAAACTGGGAAAGACTGGGATCATTGTGAGGTAACTAGAACTTTACTGGATATACTGAGATTTACTGGCAGTGTCTGTAACCATACAGACTGTAACCATACATGGGAGACTTGAACCACATTTGGAACAGCTGGGACCATGCTGGGGAAAACTGGGAGTGCATGTGACCATACTGAGAGGGACTGGGACTATTCTAGGGACAAATGGGATCATACTGGGAGGAACTGGGAACAATTGGAACTATTCTGGCAGCAAGTGGGGTCATAGTGGCATCACCACGGGAGCAGCTGAGTTCATGCTGGTTGAGACAGGAGTCACACTGAGGGTGACTGGACTCCTACTGGGATTGACTGGGAGTGGTTGTAAACAACTGGAATCACACTGCAAGCAACTGGGAAGAACTGGGAATGACTGGGAGCATGCTGGGGGTTACTGGGATATAGTAGGAGAGACTGGGATCACAGGGATCATACTTGAGGCTACTGGGGTCATGCTGGAATTGACAAGGAGCAACTGGGGTCACACTGGGGGCCACAGGCATCATACTGGAAGTTACTGGGATCATACTGGGAGTGGTTACAATAATACTGAGATTACAGTGGGTGTGATTGGACCTTGACTGAAGGTTACTGGGAGCTGCCAGGCAATTCTTGGCCTAACTGTGCATACACTGGGAGAAACTGGAAGGAAATGGAATGACAGGATGCGTGCTGGTGACAACTGGGATGTACTGGCAGTGACTGGGATAAAACTGGGGGTAACTTAACCATGCTGGGGTAACTGGGAGTGCCTGGCAATGACTCCGAGAATGTTCAGGGCAACTGGGATATACTGGGAGTGCCTGAGACCATGAAGGGGATGACTGGGACCACACTGGGAGCCACTGGAATGTGCTGGGGGGAACTGGGACCACGCTGGGGGAAACTGAGGACACGTGTGAGTGACTGGGGCCCTTGTGGGACAGACTGGCATCATACTGGGAGTGACTGGGACTATACTGGGGAATACTGGGAGAACTGGGAACACACTGGATAATAGTGGGTGCAACTGGGAACAACTGGGACTGTGCTGGGGCCAAATTGCATCATAATGGGGAATGACTGGGAGTGACTGGGCTCATACTGGGAGCAAGATGGATCCTCAAGGCAGTGAGGGGAAGTGACCAGGATCATTCTGGGAGTGACTGGGCTCATACTGGGAGTGCTGAGGAAACTGGAACCACACGGACAGAGCAAGTGGGCTCATCCTGGGAGCAGCCACTTCCAGCACCAGGACCCCCAGTTCCCTCCACACCCTCGGCTGAGTGGGGGGCTCAGCCCAGGACCCCTCATCATCCTGGGGGAGGGGACATGGTCCCCGTGTGCAGACCCAGGAGGAGTTTAGGGGGGTGGGTGGGTCTTGGGGGGACCCCCAGCAGTCTTGGGAGGGAGAGGAGAACAGGGAGACCCCCAGGATGGGTTTGGGGGGAACCAGATTGGAGCCTCCAGATACCGAATCTGATGAGGAGAATGATGATGATGGCAGCGATGATGGACACAGCAACCACCAGGGTGAGATTCCCACTGGATTCTGGCTCTGGGAAGCATGGGATGGTGAGGAGAGCAGGGGAACCCCATCCTGCTGCTCCACATTCCCAAATTCCCAATTCCCACATTCCACATTCCCAGCCTCACCCCAGGAGAAGATCCTGGGCTCTGGCATTCCGGGATGCTCCACCCGGCACCGGTGCTGCTCCCGCTCCTCCAGCAGTGCCTCAATCCTGGCCCAGGTGTGGAAGGTGCTGTTGCTGCTGGGAACGATCCTGGATTTCATCCCCCTTCATCCAGCTGATCCGATGGTGCTGGGTAGAATCCGTACGTGAGCAGGACAATGTCAGGGTCCCGTGTTCCACTTTTCCAGACACATGGACATCAGGGGGTTCTGGAATGGGATAACTGTGAGATGCATCCAAGGATTCCATGGCAATGGGACAGGAGTGAGATCTGCTCATGGAATTCCATGGGAATGGCATGGCAGTAAGATCCATCTACAGAAATCCCATGGCAATGGGACAGCAGTGGGATCCATCCATGGAGGTCCATGGGAATTCCCATGTTCCCAAATTTTGCCCTCCCAAATCTCACATTTCCAAATCCCACATTCCCATGGGAATTCTACCCTCCCCACCTTATCTCCAGTGCCTCCCACCCATATCTGACATATTCCAGAGACATTCCAGGCAGGTGTGCCCCAGGGGATTTGTTCATTCCTCAGCCTCCATCTCATCTGTTCCCAGCGCCTCTTGGTGACCTGGGCAGCGCCGTCGCCACCACGATCCCCCAGTCCCAGCTGGAAGGAGAGGAATTCCGCCCATCGGAGCTGAGCTGATCGGATCCATGGACGGGGAGGATATCAAGCCGAAACCTCTGAGGTGTGGGACCTGGGAGGGATTGGACCCACCGAGACCCACGGAATTGTGTCCCAGCCCCACGGAGCCCCATTCCAGCCCTGCAGAGCCCCAGAGTCTGATGGAGACCCACAGAGCCTCATCCCAGCCCCTTGGATCCGCATGGATGCACATCCCAGCGCCCCAGATCCCGGCCCAGCCCCACGGATCCCCACTGCAGTCCCACAGGTGCCATGGCAGCCCCACAGATCCCCCAGCCCCGGCTCCCCGCCCTGAGCCCCGCTCTGGCTGTGCCGCTCCTGCAGCATCTGCAGCTCCCTGCTGGCCCCGTGCTGGTGCCGCTCCTTGTGCCGGCTCCGGCCATCCCAATATCCCGGCTCGGCTCCGGCCGCCATCCCCGGCGGCTGCGGCTCCGCCCGGCCCCGCTGGCTGTGGCGGCGCTGGAAGGGGATCCCATCCAGGGACCCCATGGACAGGAACTGGGGGAACCCCGGGCCGGGCTCCGACAGCGCCACGGGCAGGGACCGCAGGGAGAGGAGAACTGGGGGACACGGAGATTTGGGGTCTGGGGGGTCATGGGTGAAGGAAAGGGGAACAGGGAGAGCTGGGAGAGCAGGGAAGGGGGTTTGGGGGTTCCAGGGTTGGGAAAAGGGGAGGATGTGAGTGGACAGACGTCAGATGGGTGGGGTTAAGGGCATTCCTATACCCAGGAAAGGGAGCTCAAATGGTCCCTTGTCCCCATTCCCATCAAAAGGTGGGACAACCTGGGATGGCTGGGAATAGGGGTTCCAGGTGTCCTCAGTGACGAGGAAAGCTCCCCTCAGCTATGGGGGCGGGAGGGAAAGGATCCGGAAAGGGACTGGGATGTTCTGGGACAGTCTGGGATGGACTGGGACACCGGCATACACTGGGATACACCGGCATATGCCGGGATACACCAGGATACACTGGGCCCAAGACTGGCACCCACTGGGAGCAGGATCAGAACACACTGGGACCCAGCAGGACCAGAACTGGGGCAACAGGGATCATTGTGGGAGCAACTGGGATTGACTGAGAGGTACTGGAATTATATTGGTGGACACTGGAACTATACTGGGATAAGTGGATGTGACTGAGTATAACTGAGTATGCAAGGGTAACTGGAATATACTCAGAGTGTTTGTGACCATACTGGGGGTTACTGGGAACACACTGAGAGTGACTGGGAGTGACTGGGTCTACAATGGGAACAACTGGGATTGACTGGGACCATGCTGGGAGAGACTGCAATCATCGTGGACTCATACTGGGATCATACTTGGAATGACTGGGTCTATGCTGGGGCCACTGAGAGCAACTGGGATCAGACTGGGAGGGACTGGGAACAACTGAGACTATACTGGGGGCAACTGAGGCTATACTGGGGGCAACTGGGGTCATGATGGCATCAGAGTAGGATTATACTGGAAGTGGCGGATCCATGCAACTGGGAATACACTCAGAGGAAACGGCGACCATGCTGGGAACAATTGGAATCATACTGAGAATGCCTGGCACCACACTGAGAGTTACTGGGATCATACTGGGATCATACTGGAAGTTACTAGGAGAAGGCTGAGGCTACTGGGACCATGTGGGGGCATCTGGGATGTACAGGGAGGGACTGGAATCATGCTGGAGTTGACTGGGAGTGGCTATGAGAGGGAATCCTGTTGGAAGCTACTGGGAAATACTAGGAATGAACAGAAACACACTGGAGGCAACTGGGATTTACTGGGGAAGACTAGGATCAAAGAGGAACCATAAAGGAAGTTACAGGAATAGTACTAGAGTATCTGGGAGTGACTGGGATCATACTGGAGTGACTGAAGCAATACTGAGTGACTGGAGAAATTGGACCATGCTGTTGGCAAATGGCACCGTACTGAGAGTGCCTGGATTCATACTGGGATCATACTGGGAAGGACTGGAGCTGTAGTGGGAGGGACTGGGATCATGCTGGGGGTAACTGGAACCATACTGGGAGTGCCTGGAACAACAGTAGGGTGAATGGGAAACCTGGACAATGCTGGGATATAGTGGGATCATAGTGGATCATAGGTGGAGTGACTGGATGATACGGGTCATATTGGTGCAACTGTAAAGTGACTGGGATCATACTGGGAGTAACTGGGAGTGACCTGGGCCACCCTTGGTGGAGCAGGATGATCTCCAAGTGCTTCGGGAATTGTCTGCAGGCTTCCTGCAGTGCCTCGTGCTCCCTTGCCAGAGGCACACAGGCCATGGGGGCATCTGGCCTGGTGTGTGTGGCTGTGGGGCTCCCTGTTCTGGGCATGGAGAGGACTGCAGAGGCTCTGCAGGACTGACAGGATGGGCTGGGGCTGTGAGGAGAAGCTAGGACCTGGGCTTGCTGCATCTTCTGAAGAGGAGCCCAGGCTGATCCTGCAACTGCTGCAAGGTTGGTTCAGAGAATCCAGAATCAGCAAGGTTGGATAAGACCTTGGACATATCCAAGTCCAACCTGTTCCTGACAGTGCCTTGTCTCCCCTGAGCCTCCTCTTCAGGATAACAACCCCAGATCCTCAGCCTCTTCTCACAGCATTGTGTTCCAGACCCTCACCGCCTTGTTGCCCTTCTCTGGACATGCTCCGACCTCCATGTCCTTCTAAATTGGGGGCCAAGAACTGGACACAGCACTCGAGGTGCTTCCCACCAGTGCCGAGGCACAGGGGAAGAATCATGCCTGCTCCTGCTGGCCACAGTTCTGATCCAGGCCAGGAGCCATTGGCCTTCTTGGCCACCTGGGAACACTGCTGCCTCATGTCCAGCCTGCTGTCCATCAGTCCTGCAGGTCCCTTTCTCCTGGCTGCTTTCCCACCTACTCTGTCCCCAGCTGTAGTGCTTCAGGTTGTTGTGTACAAAGTGCAGGACCTGGCACTTGACTTGTAACCTCACATGGTTGGATTTGGGCGTGATCCAGCCTTTCCAGGCCTGTGCAGACCCTCCTACCCTCCACCAGCAAATAACACCCAGACAACCTGGTGTTTTACCACAGTTCCATCAGCTTAGAGTGTCACATGGTCTCCATGATTCCATGAGGCCTCCCAGTGTCACAATGTCCCTTTGGTTCCACGGGCCCTTGGTGTCACAAAGTCCTCTGATCCTTGGGGGGCCCTGCAGTTTACAACGGCTTTGGTCCCCAAGCCTGCAGTGTCACAGTGGATCCTTGGTTCATGAGGTCTGGCAGTGCAGCAGTGGTCTCTGTTTCCACAGTTGTCCAATGGCCTCTGGCTCTCAAGGTGGCACACACTGTTGTCCAAACATGTTTCTTCATTCCAGGAATCCTGAGGAGCATCCCTGGCCCCTTGGTTCCAATGGGGCCTGCAGTGTCCCAATGGCCCATCATGACACCAGTCCTGCTCTGTCCCAACGCTGTGCAGGGTTCCAAAAGGCTGCAGTTTCACAGGGCTCTTTGTTCCATGAGGCCCAGAGGGCCACCCATGAATTCCTTGGTGCTGCAGGTATCACAATGGAGCCCTGGTCACACAAGATCTGCCAGTGTCAACATGGGACTCTTGGTTCATGGGCACCCAGTGTCACTGTTGTTCCTCAGTTCAAAGTCCTTGCACATGGAAAATGGCCTGGATTCCATTGGGCCCAGGTCTCCCAGCTCTCCTTGGTTTCAGTGGCAAATGGCCCCTTGGTTCACAAGGCCACAGGGTCAACCGTGGCTCTGTGGTTCCCAGGCCCAGACGTCACATTGACCTCCTGTTCATTCGACCCACAGTGCAGCAGTGGCCCCTTGGTTCTATGGTGCAGTCATAACAATGTCACTCTGGTCCTCTTAGTGCACAGGGCCCTGCAGTGTCACAATGGCTTGCTCCAGGGCCTGCAGTGTCCCATCATCAGAGAATCACCAGGCTTGGAAATGACCTTGGGAGCATCAGTCAACACTGGAACCCACACACCTTGCACCCAGACCATGGCACTCAGTGCACATTTCCAGTCTTTCCTTAACACTTCTAGGGATCGGTGATC
>JAJEOU010002537.1:0-31182 GCA_021534815.1 Acrocephalus arundinaceus | reverse complement strand
ACCCTGGGAATGAGGGGGATCCCAAATCCCGGGAATGAGGGGGATCCCAAACCCTGGGAATGAGGGGGATCCCAAACCCGGAATGAGGGGGGATCCCAAACCGGGGGGGGGGGGGGGGGGGGGGGGGGATGAGGGGGATCCCAAACCCTGGGAATGAGGGGGGATCCCAAACCCGGGAATGAGGGGGATTTCCCAAACCCCGGGAATGAGGGGGAATTCCCCAAACCCCGGGAATGAGGGGGGATTCCCAAACCCCGGGAATGAGGGGGATCCCAAATCCCGGGAATGAGGGGGATCCCAAACCCTGGGGAATGAGGGGGATCCCAAATCCCGGGAATGAGGGGGATCCCAAACCCTGGGAATGAGGGGGATCCCAAATCCCGGGAATGAGGGGGATCCCAAACCCTGGGAATGAGGGGGGATCCCAAACCCGGGAATGAGGGGGATTCCCAAATCCCGGGAATGAGGGGGATTCCCAAACCCTGGGAATGAGGGGGATCCCAAATCCCGGGAATGAGGGGGGATCCCAAATCCCGGGGAATGGGGGGGATCCCAAATCCCGGGAATGAGGGGGATCCCAAATCCCGGGAATGAGGGGGATCCCAAATCCCGGGAATGGGGGGATCCAATCCGGGAAGAGGGGGATCCAATCCCGGGAATGAGGGGGATCCCAAATCCCGGGAATGAGGGGGATCCCAAATCCCGGGAATGAGGGGGATCCAAATCCTGGGAATGAGGGGGATCCCAAATCCTGGGAATGAGGGGGATCCCAAATCCTGGGAATGAGGGGGATCCCAAATCCCAGGAATGAGGGGGATCCCAAACCCCGGGAATGAGGGGGGATCCCAAATCCTGGGAATGAGGGGGGATCCCAAATCCCAGGAATGAGGGGGGATCCCAAACCCCGGGAATGAGGGGGATCCCAAATCCCGGGAATGAGGGGGGATCCCAAATCCTGGGAATGAGGGGGATCCCAAATCCTGGGAATGAGGGGGGATCCCAAACCCCGGGAATGAGGGGGGATCCAAAACCCTGGGAATGAGGGGATCCCAAATCCTGGGAATGAGGGGGATCCCAAATCCCGGGAATGAGGGGGGATCCCAAATCCTGGGAATGAGGGGGATCCCAAATCCTGGGAATGAGGGGGAATCCCAAATCCTGGGAATGAGGGGGGATCCAAAACCCTGGGAATGAGGGGGATCCAAATCCTGGGAATGAGGGGGATCCCAAATCCCGGGAATGAGGGGGATCCGAAACCCTGGGAATGAGGGGGGATCCCAAATCCCGGGAATGAGGGGGATCCCAAATCCCGGGAATGAGGGGGGATCCCAAATCCTGGGAATGAGGGGGATCCGAAACCCTGGGAATGAGGGGGATCCCAAATCCTGGGAATGAGGGGGAATCCCAAATCCTGGGAATGAGGGGGGATCCCAAATCCTGGGAATGAGGGGGATCCCAAACCCCGGGAATGAGGGGGAATCCCAAATCCTGGGAATGAGGGGGGATCCAAAACCCTGGGAATGAGGGGGATCCCAAATCCTGGGAATGAGGGGGATCCCAAATCCCGGGAATGAGGGGGATCCGAAACCCTGGGAATGAGGGGGGATCCCAAATCCCGGGAATGAGGGGGGATCCCAAATCCCGGGAGCTTCCCCGGAATCTTCAGGAAGGGAATTCAGGATCTGGAGGGAGCTCGGCCAAGGCCAGCCCATCCCACACCCTCAAGGATGGGAATTCCAGCCGGGAATGAGGATTCCAGCCCGGAATTCTGGGATAAAATTCCCGAAATTCCCTCACCAGGGCCTGGGTGGTCGGGAAGGGCTGCAGATCCCGCGGCTTGGGGAGTTTGGGAATGAGATCCTCGGGATCCACGTTGACCTGTGGGAGGGGGAGGACACAAATCCAAACTGCTCCTGTTCCATTCCATTCCCAATCCCATTCCCAATCCCATTATCCCATTCCCATCCCAATCCCATTATCCCATTCCCATTATCCTATTCCCATTATCACATTCCCATCCCACTTCCATTATCCCATTCCCTATCCCATTATCCTATTCCCATTATCCCATTCTCCTATTCCCATTCCCAATCCCATCCCATTCCCATTCTCCTATTCCCATTATCCCATTCCCAATCCCATCCCATTCCCATTATCCCATTCTCAATCCCATTATCCTATTCCCATTATCACATTCCCATTCCCAATCCCATCCCATTCCCATTATCCTATTCCCATTATCCTATTCCCATTCCCATTGTCCCATTCCAGTTATCCCATTATCCCATTCCTGTTATCTCATTCCTGTTATCCCAATTCCATTCCCACTATCCCATTCCCATTATCCTTTTCCCATTATCCCATTATCCTCTTCCCATTATCCCATTATCCCATTCCCATTATCTCACTCCCATTCCCATCCCCATTATTGTATTATCCCATCCCTATTCCTATCCCCACTTATCCTATCCCATTCCCATTATCCCATTATCCCATTCCCATTATCCCCTTCCCATTATCCGCTTCCCATCCCCATTATCCCATCCCCATTCCCATTCCATTCCCATTCCCAATATCCTGTTCCCATTATCCCATCCCATCCCCATCCCCATTTCCCATTCTCCCAACCCCATTATCCCCATTATCCCACTATCCCACGGTCCCATCCCCGTGATCCCATTCCCAGGCCCGGCATTCCCGGGATTTGGGCTGCCCACCCTCATCCTGTGCTGGCGGGGGCACAGGCAGAGGTCAATCCCATGACCCCGTTATCCCATTCCCAGTTTTCATCTGGAATTTTACCCACCCTCATCCTGTGCTGGCAGGGGCACAGGTAGAGGTCAATCCCGTTATCCCATTATCCCATTTTTTCTCTGGAATTTACCCACCCTCATCCTGCGCTGGCGGGGGCACAGGTAGAGGTCAATCCCGTTATCCCATTATCCCGTTATCCCATTTTTTCTCTGGAATTTACCCACCCTCATCCTGCGCTGGCGGGGGCACAGGTAGAGGTCAATCCCGTTATCCCATTATCCCATTTTTTCTCTGGAATTTACCCACCCTCATCCTGCGCTGCCGGGGGCACAGGCAGAGGTCAATCCCATTATCCCATTCCCATTTTTTCTCTGGAATTTTACCCACCCTCATCCTGCGCTGCCGGGGGCACAGGTAGAGGTCAATCCCGTTATCCCATTATCCCTTTTTTCTCTGGAATTTACCCACCCTCATCCTGCGCTGGTGGGGCACAGGTAGAGGTCGATCCCGTTATCCCATGATCCCATTCCCATTTTTTCTCTGGAATTTACCCACCCTCATCCTGCACTGCCGGGGGCACAGGTAGAGGTCAATCCCATGATCCCATTCCCATTTTTTCTCTGGAATTTACCCACCCTCATCCTGCACTGCCGGGGGCACAGGTAGAGCTCAATCCCATTATCCCGTTATCCCATTCCCATTTTTTCTCTGGAATTTACCCACCCTCATCCTGCGCTGGCAGGGGCACAGGTAGAGGTCAATCCCGTTATCCCGTTATCCCATTATCCCATTTTTTCTCTGGAATTTACCCACCCTCATCCTGCGCTGGCAGGGGCACAGGTAGAGGTCAATCCCGTTATCCCATTATCCCATTATCCCATTTTTTCTCTGGAATTTACCCACCCTCATCCTGCGCTGGCAGGGGCACAGGTAGAGGTCAATCCCGTTATCCCATTATCCCATTTTTTCTCTGGAATTTACCCACCCTCATCCTGCGCTGCCGGGGGCACAGGCAGAGGTCAATCCCATTATCCCATTCCCATTTTTTCTCTGGAATTTTACCCACCCTCATCCTGCGCTGCCGGGGGCACAGGTAGAGGTCAATCCCGTTATCCCATTATCCCTTTTTTCTCTGGAATTTACCCACCCTCATCCTGCGCTGGTGGGGGCACAGGTAGAGGTCGATCCCGTTATCCCATGATCCCATTCCCATTTTTTCTCTGGAATTTACCCACCCTCATCCTGCACTGCCGGGGGCACAGGTAGAGGTCAATCCCATGATCCCATTCCCATTTTTTCTCTGGAATTTACCCACCCTCATCCTGCACTGCCGGGGGCACAGGTAGAGCTCAATCCCATTATCCCGTTATCCCATTCCCATTTTTTCTCTGGAATTTACCCACCCTCATCCTGCGCTGGCAGGGGCACAGGTAGAGGTCAATCCCGTTATCCCATTATCCCATTATCCCATTTTTTCTCTGGAATTTACCCACCCTCATCCTGCGCTGGCGGGGGCACAGGTAGAGGTCAATCCCGTTATCCCATTATCCCATTTTTTCTCTGGAATTTACCCACCCTCATCCTGCGCTGGCGGGGGCACAGGTAGAGGTCAATCCCGTTATCCCATTATCCCATTATCCCATTCCCATTTTTTGGGACACCCACCCTCATCCTGCGCTGGCCGGGGGCACAGGTAGAGGTCAATCCCATTATCCCATTATCCCATTCCCATTTTTTCTCTGGAATTTACCCACCCTCATCCTGCGCTGGCGGGGGCACAGGTAGAGGTCGAGGCAGCGCTCGATCCCGTTATCCCATTATCCCATTCCCATTTTTTCTCTGGAATTTTACCCACCCTCATCCTGCGCTGCCGGGGGCACAGGCAGAGGTCGATCCCATGATCCCATTCCCATTTTTTCTCTGGAATTTACCCACCCTCATCCTGCGCTGGCGGGGGCACAGGTAGAGGTCGAGGCAGCGCTCGAAGCGCTCCTGGATGAAGCGGGGGTAGGCGGGCACGGCGCGCAGGCTCCGGAATCGCTGCGGGAGGAAATTCTGCCGCCGCTCCGACGGGTCCTGCTGCTCCCAGGCATGGCGCTGGGACGGGAAAAACAACGGGAAAATCGATGGGAGAAACGGGGAAAAATGATGGGGAAATGGGGAAAAATAATGGGAAAACAACGGGAAAAATAATGGGGAAAATGGGGAAAAATAATGGGGAAAATGGGGAAAAATAACGGGGAAAACGGGGAAAAACAATGGGAAAAATAATGGGAAAAATAATGGGAAAAATGGGGAAAAATAATGGGGAAAACGGGGAAAAATAATGGGGAAAACAGGGAAAAATAATGGGGAAAATGGGGAAAAATAATGGGGAAAACGGGGAAAAATAATGGGGAAAACGGGGAAAAATAATGGGAAAAAAGGGGAAAAATAATGGGGAAAACGGGGAAAAATAATGGGGAAAATGGGGAAAAATAATGGGGAAAATGGGGAAAAATAATGAGGAAAACGATGGGAAAAATAATGGGAAAACGGGGAAAAATAATGGGGAAAACAACGGGAAAAATAATGGGAAAAACGATGGGAAAAATAATGGGGAAAATGGGGAAAAATAATGGGAAAACAACGGGAAAAATAATGGGGAAAACGGGGAAAAATAATGGGGAAAACGGGGAAAAATAATGGGGAAAATGGGGAAAAATAATGGGGAAAACGGGGAAAAATAATGGGGAAAACAACGGGAAAAATAATGGGGAAAATGGGGAAAAATAATGAGGAAAACGATGGGAAAAATAATGGGAAAACGGGGAAAAATAATGGGGAAAACAACGGGAAAAATAATGGGAAAAACGATGGGAAAAATAATGGGGAAAATGGGGAAAAATAATGGGGAAAATGGGGAAAAATAATGGGGAAAATGGGGAAAAATAATGGGAAAACAACGGGAAAAATAATGGGAAAAATGGGGAAAAATAATGGGGAAAACGATGGGAAAAATAATGGGAAAAACGATGGGAAAAATAATGGGAAAAACGATGGGAAAAATAATGGGAAAAACGGGGAAAAATAATGGGAAAAATGGGGAAAAATAATGGGGAAAACGGGGAAAAATAATGGGGAAAACGGGGAAAAATAATGGGGAAAACGGGGAAAAATAATGGGAAAACAACGGGAAAAATGATGGGGAAAACGGGGAAAAACAATGGCAAAAATAATGGGAAAAACGGGGATAAACGACGGGAAAAATAATGGGAAAAATAATGGGAAAAATGGGGATAAACAATGGGGAAAACGGGGAAAAATAATGGGGAAAACGGGGAAAAATAATGGGGAAAACGGGGAAAAATAATGGGAAAAACGATGGGAAAAATAATGGGGAAAACGGGGAAAAATAATGGGAAAACAACGGGAAAAATAAAGGGGAAAATGGGGAAAAATAATGGGAAAAATGGGGAAAAATAATGGGGAAAACGGGGAAAAACAATGGGAAAAATAATGGGAAAAACGGGGATAAACAACAAGAAAAATAATGGGAAAAAATGGGGATAAACAACCGGAAAAATAATGGGAAAAACGGGGATAAACGACGGGAAAAATAATGGGAAAAATAATGGGAAAAATGGGGATAAACAATGGGGAAAACGGGGAAAAATAATGGGGAAAACGGGGAAAAATAATGGGAAAAAAAAGGGAAAAATGGGGATAAACAACAGGAAAAATAATGGGGAAAATGGGGAAAAACAACGGGAAAAACGGGGAAAAACAACGGGAAAAATAATGGGAAAAACAAGAAAAACCGGGGAAAAATAATGGGAAAAATGGGGATAAACAATGGGAAAAATAATGGGAAAAATGGGGATAAACGATGGGAAAAATAACAGGGAAAACGGGGATAAACAACGGGAAAAATAATGGGGAAAATAATGGGAAAAACGGGGAAAAATAATGGAAAAATAATGGAAAAATAATGGAAAAATAATGGGAAAAACGGGGGAAAATAATGGAAAAATAATGGGAAAAACGGGGATAAACAAGAAAAATAATGGGGAAAATGGGGATAAACAACGGGAAAAATAATGGGGAAAATGGGGATAAACAACGGGAAAAATAATGAGGAAAATGGGGAAAAATAATGGGAAAAATAATGGGAAAAACGGGGATAAACAACAGGAAAAATAATGGGAAAAATGGGGACAAAACAGGGAAAACGGGGATGGGAAAAATGGGAAAAAGGTGAGTGGGAAAAATGGGGATGGAGATGGGGAAATGGGAATGGGAATAGGAGAAATGGGAATGGGGAAATAGGAATGGAGAAAATGGGAGTGGGGTAATGAGATAATGGGATAATGGGATAGGAATGGGAAAATGGGAATGAGGAAATGGGAATGGGAAAAATGGGAAAATGGGAAAATGGGAAAAATGGGAAATGGGAAAAATGGGAATGGGGAAATGGGAATGGGAAATTGGGAATGGGAATAAGAAAAATGGGAATGGGGAATTGGGAATGGGGAAATGGGGAAATGGGAATGGGGAAATGAGAATGGGAAATTGGGAATGGTGAAATGGGAATGGGGAAATGGGGAAATTGGAATGGGAAAAATGGGAATGGGAAAAATAGGAATGGGAATGGAGATGGTGAGATGGGAACGGGAATAGGAAAAATGGGAATGGGAAATTGGGAATGGGGAAATGGGAGATTAGGAATGGAATGGGAATGGAATGGGAAAAATGGGAGTGGGAATGGGAATGGGAATGAAATGGGATTGGGAATGACAGGGGTGGGAGTGGGAATGGGGAAGTGGGAGTGGGAATTGGAAAAACGGGAATGGGATAATGGGAATGGGAAAAGTGGGATGGGAAAAATGGGAATGGAGACGGAAATGGGGAAATGGGAGTGGGGTTGGGAATGGGAAATTGGGAATTCCTATCTCAATCCCATTATCCCACTATCCCAGGATGCTCCAAACTCATCCCTGAGCAATCCCAAGGATTGCTCGAATTCCACCCCTCGAATTCCCTGGAAAACCCTCCCAGAGCCCAGATGGGATCCCATCGGAATTCCCGGCGTTCCCACCTCGTCGGGGCTGAGCAGGAATTCCGGGGGCGGGTTGTAGGACTCGGCGTGGCCGGGCAGGGGCACTTTGGGGGCCGGGACGTGCATCCTGTGCCGGCCCAGCACGGAGTTGGGATCCTCGTGCGCCCACAGGTCGTAGAAGGTGGGAACGTCGTCCCGGGGTTTGCGCGGTTGGATCCAGCCCATCTTGATGGCGTGAACCAGCTTGGAGACCTGCCGGGCATTCCCGGGATTTGGGGAGGGAGGAGAGGGGTTTGTACATCCTCCTCATCCCATTGGAGATCTTCCGGCACCCTCAGGTGTCCGTCCCCATCCCATTGGGATCTTCCCAACCTCCTCATCCCATTGGAGATCTTCCGGCACCCTCAGGTGTCCATCCCCATCCCACTGGGATCTTCCCAACCTCCTCATCCCATTGGGATCTTCCCAACCTCCTCATCCCATTGGGATCTTCCCATCCTCCTCATCCCACCGGAGATCTTCCGGCACCCTCAGGTGTCCATCCCCATCCCACCGGGATCTTCCCAACCTTCTGATCCCAGTGGGATCTTCCCAACCTCCTCATCCCATTGGGATCTTCCCAACCTTCTCATCCCATTGGGATCTTCCCGACCTCCTCATCCCATTGGAGATCTTCCGGCACCCTCAGGTGTCCATCCCCATCCCACCGGGATCTTCCCAACCTCCTCATCCCATTGGAGATCTTCCGGCACCCTCAGGTGTCCATCCCATCCCACCAGGACCTTCCCAACCTTCTCATCCCATTGGAGATCTTCCCAACCTCCTCATCCCATTGGAGATCTTCCGGCACCCTCAGGTGTCCGTCCCCATCCCACTGGGATCTTCCCAACCTTCTCAACCCATTGGGATCTTCCCAACCTCCTCAGGTGTCCATCCCCATCCCACCGGGATCTTCCCAACCTTCTGATCCCAGTGGGATCTTCCCAACCTCCTCATCCCATTGGGATCTTCCCAACCTCCTCATCCCATTGGGATCTTCCCAACCTCCTCATCCCATTGGGATCTTCCCAACCTTCTCATCCCATTGGGATCTTCCCGACCTCCTCATCCCATTGGAGATCTTCCGGCACCCTCAGGTGTCCATCCCATCCCACCGGGATCTTCCCAATCCCCCTCATCCCACCTGGATCTTCCCAATCCCCCTCATCCCACCTGGATCTTTCAATCCCCCTCATCCCACCAGGATCTTTCCATCCTCTTCAGCTTTTCCAGTCTTCTCATCCCACCTGGATCTTCCCAATCCCCTCATCCCACTGGGATCTTTCCATCCTCTTCAGCTTTTCCAGTCTTCTCATCCCACCTGGATCTTCCCAATCCCCTCATCCCACTGGGATCTTTCCATCCTCTTCAGCTTTTCCAGTCTCCTCATCCCACCAGGACCTTTCCAATCTCCTCATCCCACCTGGATCTTTCAATCCCCCTCAGCTTTTCCACCTTCATCCCACCTGGATCTTTCCAATCTCCTCATCCCACCAGGACCATCCCAATCCCCCCGGATCTTTCCCGTCCCTCCCGGCATTCCGGTGTCCCACCTTCTCCTTCTCCACCAGGGAGGGGATGAAGCTGCGTTTGTCGGCCGGCCGGTTGGTCACCGGGTGGATCCGCACCTCGTGGCTGAAGAAATCCACGGCCGGCTGGAAAAGCGGGAATGATCAGTGCCCAGAGGGAATTCCGGCCCCTGAGGGGCCTCCCCTCCCGAATTCCAATGGGAATTCCATTCCTGGAGTCTCCCCTGGGGCATTCCTGGTGGGAATTTCATCCCCGGGGTCTCCCCTGGGGCATTCCCTTTGGGAATTCCATCCCTGGGGTCTCCCATCCCACACTCCCTTTGGGAATTCTGTCCCCAGGGTCTCCCTTTGGAAATTCCATCCCGGGGTCTCCCATTCCCACATTTCCATGGGAATTTCATCCCTGGGTTCTCCCATTCCCTCATTCCCAATGGGAATTCCATCCCCAGGGTCTCCCTTTGGGAATTCCATCCCCAGGGTCTCCCTTGGGGAATTCCATCCCTGGGGTCTCCCACTCCCACATTCCTTTTGGGAATTCCATCCCCAGGATCTCCATTTGGGCATTCCCAATGGGAATTCCGTCCCATTCCCTTTGGGAATTCCATCCCCGGGGCCTCCCATTCCCCCATTCCCATGGGAATTCCATCCCAGGGTCTCCCATTCCCACATTCCCTTTGGGAATTCCATCCCAGGGTCTCCCATTCCCACATTCCCTTTGGGAATTCCATCCCAGGGTCTCCCATTCCCCCATTCCCTTTGGGAATTCCATCCCCAGGGTCTCCATTTGGGCATTCCCAATGGGAATTCCGTCCCATTCCCTTTGGGAATTCCATCCCAGGGTCTCCCATCCCCACATTCCCATGGAATTTCCTTCCCTCACCTCGTAGGGGTCGCAGGCGCTGTCCCCGAACTGTCCCCGCTGCAGGCGCTGGATCAGCTCCAGCTGCTCCTCCGACAGCCGCACGTCCGCCCCCGTCTGACGGTCCTGCACCGTGCGCCTGCAGCGGGACAGACGGACAGACACCGGGGTCAGGGACAGACGGACACCGGGGTCAGGGACAGGGACACCGGGACAGACGGACATGGGGGTCAGGGACAGGGACACCGGGACAGAGGAGCTGCTCCTCCGACAGCCGCACGTCCGCCCCCGTCTGACGGTCCTGCACCGTGTGCCTGCGCCGGGACAGACGGACAGATGGACACCGGGGTCACGGACAGGGACAGCAGGACAGGGACACCGGGGTCAGGGACATCGGGGTAAGGGACAGGCACCGTGCGCCTGCACCGGGACAGACAGACGGACACCGGGGTCAGGGACAGACGGACACCAGGGTCAGGGACAGGGACACCGGGACAGATGGACACCGGGACAGACGGACACTGGGGTCAGGGACACACGGACACTGGGGACAGGGACAGGGACAGCAGGACAGGGACACCAGGGTCAGGGACAGCGGGGTAAGGGACAGGCACCGTGCGCCTGCACCGGGATAAGGGACAGACAGACGGACACTGGGATCAGCGGGACAGGGACAGCAGGGACAGACGGACACCGGGATATCGGGATAAGGGACAGATGGATACCGGGGTCAGGGACACCAGGGTAAGGGACAGGCACCGTGCACCTGCAATGGGACAGACAGACGGACGGATGGACACCACGGTCAGGGACAGATGGACACCGGGGTCAGGGACAGGGACATTGGGGTAAGGGACAGGCACCGTGCGCCTGCACCAGGACAGACGGACACCGGGGTCAGGGACACACGGACACCAGGGTCAGGGACAGGGACACCGGGACAGATGGACACTGGGGTCAGGGACACACGGACACTGGGGACAGGGACAGGGACAGCAGGACAGGGACACCGGGGTCAGGGACACCAGGGTAAGGGACAGGCACCGTGCGCCTGCAATGGGACAGACAGACGGACGGACGGACACCACGGTCAGGGACAGATGGACACCGGGGTCAGGGACAGGGACATTGGGGTAAGGGACAGGCACCGTGCGCCTGCAATGGGACAGACGGACACCGGGGTCAGGGACAGGGACAGCAGGACAGGGACACCAGAGTCAGGGACATCGGGGTAAGGGACAGGGACAGCAGGACAGATGGACACTGGGGTCAGGGACAGACAGACTCCGGGGTCAGGGACAGGGACATCGGGGTCAGGGACACAGGGACACCAGGGTCAGGGACAGATGGACACCGTGGTCAGGGACAGACGGACACCGGTGTCAGGGACAGACGGACACCGGGGTCAGGGACAGACGGACACCGGGGTCAGGGGGACAGGGAGAGCAGGGACAGTGGGGACACAGGGACAGCATGGACAGGGACACCGGGATAAGGGACAGGGACACTGGGACAGCAGGGACACCAGGACAGGGACACCAGGACATTGGGATAAGGGACAGGGACACTGGGACACCCGGACACTGGGATATCAGGATAAGGGGGACACTGGGACACTGGGATTGGGGACAGTAGGATAAGGGACAGGGACACCGGGACACCAGGGTCAGGGACACCGGGACAGCAGGACAGTGGGATAAGGGGGCACAGGGACACTGGGATAAGGGACAGGGACACTGGGACAGCAGGGACACCAGGACAGGGACACCAGGACATTGGGATAAGGGACAGGGACACTGGGATAAGGGACACCAGGATAAGAGACAGGGACACTGGGACACCCGGACACTGGGATATCAGGATAAGGGGGACACTGGGATTGGGGACAGTAGGATAAGGGACAGGGACACCGGGACACCAGGGTCAGGGACAGGGCCACCAGGACAAAGGACACCAGGACAAGGGACAGGGACACTGGGATAAGGGACAGGGACACCGGGGTAATGGACAGGGAACACAGGGACACTGGGACACCGGGGACACTGGGATATTGGGACACTGGGGTAAGGGACAGTGAGATACTGGGACACGGGGGACACTGGGGACACCGGGATATCGGGATAATGGGGACACCGGGGCACTGGGATTGGGGACACCGGGATAAGGGACAGGGGCACCAGGACAGCAGGATAAGGGACACCAGGATAGGGGACACCAGGACAGTGGGGTCAGGGACACCGGGATAACGGACAGGGACACCGGGATAACGGACAGGGACACCGGGATAACGCACACTGGGACATCGGGACAGCAGGGACAGCGCAGGGGATTTTTGGGATGCAGAAGGATTTTTGGGATGAGGACAGGGATGCAGGAGGATTTTTGGGATGCAGAGGGGTTTTTGGGATGCAGAGGGATTCCAGGGATGCAGAGGGATTTTTGGGATGCAGAGGGATTTTTGGGATGAGGACAGGGATGCAGAGGGATTTTTGGGATGCAGAAGGATTTTTGGGATGAGGACAGGGACCCAGAAGGATTTTTGGGATGCAGAAGGATTTTTGGGATGCAGAAGGATTCCTGGGATGAGGACAAGGATGCAGATGGATTTTTGGGATCCAGAAAGATTTTTGGGATGCAGAAGGATCCCTGGGATGCAGCTGAGGACGGACAGGAGGGAGGAACACTCCGTGCCCCATCCCAAACCCACCCACCCCAGAAAATCTCCAGAACCCCAAAACTCCGGGAATTCCGGGGCCAATCCCACCCCAACTCCACAGAACCCCAGAACTTTGGGATCTCCCAGCCCCCTGGCCGGGGTTGTCCCGGGGTTCCCCACCAGAATTCCGGGTTCTCCATCTTCTCCAGGAACAGATCCAGCTCGTCCCGGCTGCGCAGGGGTTTGTAAATGCGCCGCCCGTCCAGGTCGTATCCAACGTGGGGGAAATCCTGGTACCACTCCATGGGAATGTTCCCAACCGTGTTCCGGATGTCCTGGGACGGGAAAACATCGGGAAAAGGGTCAGGGAATTCCAGGGAATCCTGGTACCATTCCATGGGAATGTTCCCAACCGTGTTCCGGATGTCCTGGGATGGGAAAACATCGGGAAAAGGTGAGGGGAGGGAGGGGAATTCCAGGGAATTCCAGGGGAAAAAATGTGAGGGGATTCCAGGGAAATTCTGGGGGAAAAATGTGAGGGAATTCCAGGGAAATCTTGGAATAAAATGTGGGGGAATTCCAGGGAAATCCTGGTACCATTCCATGGGAATGTTCCCAACCGTGTTCCGGATGTCCTGGGACGGGAAAACACCGGGAAAAGGGTGAGGGGAGGGAGGGGAATTCCAGGGAATCCCTGGGGAAAAGGTTGAGGGAATTCCACAAAAATCCAGGGAATCCTTGGATGAAAGGGTGAGGGAATTCCAGGGAATCCCTGGGGAAAAGGTTGAGGGAATTCCACAAAAATCCAGGGAATCCTTGGATGAAAGGGTGAGGGAATTCCAGGGAATCCCTGGGGAAAAATGTGAGGGAATTCCAGGGAATTCTTGGGGAAAAGGGTGAGGGGAGGGAGGGGAAATCCAGGGAATCCTTGGAAAATAATGTGAGGGGATTCCAGGAATCCTTGAGGAAAAGGGTGAGGGAATTCCAGGGAATCCCTGGAGCTGCTTCCTGAGGAAAACACCAGGAAAAGGGTGAGGGAACTGAGGGAATTCCAGGGAATCCTTGGGGAAAAGGGTGAGGGGATTCCAGGGAATCCTTGGAGCCACTTCCCAAGGAAAACACCAGGAAAAGGGTGAGGGGATTCCAAGAGGATCCAAAGGTGGGAAGGGGCAGAATTCCAAGGGATCCAAAGGTGGGAAAAGTCAGGATTCCCTGAGATCTCATGGAATCTCTGCAGAGGACCAAATCCTTTCTTTCACAATTCCCCACTCCCGGCTGCGATTCCATGGATTTTGGGATTTCCTGTGTCCACGATTATCTCCATGTCCCTGACTGCAAATCCACGGATTTTGCCTGTGATTCCATGGATTTTAACTGCAATTCCACGGATTTTGGGACTCCCTGTGCCCCCAATCTCTAACCACGATCATCTCCGTGTCCCTGCCTGCAATTCCCTGGATTTTCACTCTGACTCCACGGATTCTGCCTGTGATTCCAGGGATTCTGGCAACGATCCCACAGACTCTGGCCGCAATCCCACAGATTTTGGCCACCATCCCATGGATTTTAGCCACAATCCTGTGGATTTTGGGACTCCCTGCACCCCAAATCATCCCCGTGTCCCTGGTTTTGACACCACGGATTTTAGCTGCAATTCCCTGATTTTTGACTCTGACTCCATGGATTCAGCCTGTGATTCCAGGGATTCTGGCAATGATCCCACAGATTTTGGCCCCGCTCCCACACATTTTAGCTGCAATCCCGTGGATTTTGGGACTCCCTTCACCCCCGATCATCTCCGTGTCCCTGGTTCTGACACCACAGATTCTGGCTGCAATTCCCTGGATTTCAGCTCCAATCCCACAGATTTTGGGACTCCCTGTGCCCCCGATCATCTCCGTGTCCCTGGTTGTGACTCCATGGATTCTGGCAATGATCCCACGGATTCAGCCTGTGATTCCAGGGATTCTGGCAACAATCCCACAGACTCTGGCCACAATCCCACAGATTTGGGCCCTGATCCTGTGGATTTTGGGACTCCCTTCACCCCCGATCATCTCTGTGTCCCTGGTTCTGACACCACAGATTTCAGCTGCAATTCCAGGGATTTCAGCTCCAATCCCACAGATTTTGGGACTCTCTGTGTCCCCGATCATCTCTGTGTCCCTGGTTGTGACTCCACGGATTCTGGCAATGATCCCATGGATCCAGCCTGTGATTCCAGGGATTTTGGCCACAATCCCACAGATTTTGGGACTCCCTTCACCCCCGATCATCTCTGTGTCCCTGGTTCTGACTCCGTGGATTCTGGCAATGATCTCATGGATTCAGCCTGTGATTCCAGGGATTTTGGCAATGATCCCACAGATTTTGGCCCTGATCCCGTGGATTTTGGGACTCCCTGTGCCCTTGATCATCTCTGTGTCCCTGGTTCTGACACCACAGATTTCAGCTGCAATTCCCTGAATTTCAGCTCCAATCCCGTGGATTTTGGGACTCCCTTCACCCCCGATCATCTCTGTGTCCCTGGTTGTGATTCCATGGATTCTGGCAATGATCCCATGGATTCTGCCTGTGATTCCAGGGATTCTGGCCACAATCCCACAGACTCTGGCCACAATCCCACAGATTTTGGCCCTGATCCTGTGGATTTTGGGACTCCCTTCACCCCCGATCATCTCCGTGTCCCTGGTTCTGACACCAGAGATTTCAGCTGCAATTCCAGGGATTTCAGCTCCAATCCCACAGATTTTGGGATTCCCTGTGCCCCCAATCTCTAACCACGATCATCTCCGTGTCCCTGGCTGCAATTCCCTGGATTTGGACTATGACTCCATGGATTCTGGCAATGATCCCATGGATTCAGCCTGTGATTCCAGGGATTTTGGCCACAATCCCACAGATTTTGGCCCCGATCCTGTGGATTTTGGGACTCCCTTCACCCCCGATCATCTCCGTGTCCCTGGTTCTGACACCACAGATTTCAGCTGCAATTCCAGGGATTTCAGCTCCAATCCCACAGATTTTGGGACTCCCTGTGTCCCTGATCATCTCCATGTCCCTGGTTCTGACACCACAGATTCTGGCTGCAATTCCAGGGATTTCAGCTCCAATCCCACAGATTTTGGGATTCCCTGTGTCCCCGATCATCTCTGTGTCCCTGGTTGTGACTCCATGGATTCTGGCTGCAATTCCAGGGATTTCAGCTCCAATCCCACAGATTTTGGGACTCCCTGTGCCCCCGATCATCTCCATGTCCCTGGTTGTGATTCCATGGATTCTGGCAATGATCCCATGGATTCTGCCTGTGATTCCAGGGATTCTGGCAACAATCCCACAGACTCTGGCCACAATCCCACAGATTTGGGCCCTGATCCCGTGGATTTTGGGACTCCCTTCACCCCCGATGATCTCCGTGTCCCTGGTTCTGACACCACAGATTTCAGCTGCAATTCCCTGAATTTCAGCTGCAATCCCACAGATTTTGGGATTCCCTGTGTCCCCAATCTCTAACCACGATCATCTCCGTGTCCCTGGCTGCAATTCCCTGGATTTCAGCTCCAATCCCGTGGATTTTGGGACTCCCTGTGTCCCCGATCATCTCTGTGTCCCTGGTTCTGACTCCACGGATTCTGGCTGCAATTCCAGGGATTTCAGCTCCAATCCCACAGATTTTGGGACTCCCTGTGCCCCGATCATCTCCGTGTCCCTGGTTGTGACTCCATGGATTCAGCCTGTGATTCCAGGGATTTTGGCCACAATCCCACAGATTTTGGGACTCCCTTCACCCCCGATCATCTCCGTGTCCCTGGTTCTGACACCACAGATTTCAGCTGCAATTCCAGGGATTTCAGCTCCAATCCCACAGATTTTGGGACTCTCTGTGTCCCCGATCATCTCCATGTCCCTGGTTCTGACTCCACGGATTCTGGCTGCAATTCCAGGGATTTCAGCTCCAATCCCACAGATTTTGGGACTCTCTGTGTCCCCGATCATCTCTGTGTCCCTGGTTGTGACTCCACGGATTCTGGCAATGATCCCATGGATCCAGCCTGTGATTCCAGGGATTCTGGCAACGATCCCACAGACTCTGGCCACAATCCCACAGATTTTGGGACTCCCTGTGCCCCCAATCTCTAACTCTGATCATCTCTGTGTCCCCTGCTGCAATTCCCTGGATTTTGACTCTGACTCCACGGATTCTGGCCACGATCCCACAGATCCTGGCAACGATCCCACAGATCCTGGCCGCACTCCCGCACATTCTGGCCCCACTCCCGCAGATTTTGGGACTCCCCGCGCCCCCAGCCGCGCTCATCCCCCGCTCCCGTTCCGTCCCCGTTCCGGTTCCCCCGGGGCGGCTCCCGGCTCGCGGTTCCCGGTGCGGGGCGGGGGGAGCGGCGGGCCCGGGGCCGCTCGGGGCGCTAAGCGAAAGCAGATGGGCCCGGGAGCTCCCAGCGCCGCTGACAGCCGCGGCTGGCTCGGGTTTCGGAAGCTGCCGAGACGGGGATTAAGTGCGGGAGCGCACGGAAGGTGCCGGGGCCGGCCGGGAGCGAAACCTCCCGCGAGGAGACACCGGGGAGAGACGGAGGCGCCGCGGGCAGAGCGGGGGCAGCGCCGGGATAAGGGGAAAAATAGGGGAAAATAGGGGAAAAATAGGGGGAAATGTGGGGAAAAAATAGGGGAAAAGTAGGGGAAAAAGAGAGGAAATGTAGGGAAAAATAGGGGAAAAGTAGGGGAAAAATAGGGGAAATGTAGGGGGAAAATAGGGGAAAAATAGGGGGAAAATAGGGGAAAATGTGGGGAAAAATAGGGGAGAAAATGGGAAAAATATGGGGAAAATAGGGGAGAAAATGGGGGAAAAATGGGAAAAAATGGGAAAAAAATGGGGAGAAAATGGGAGAAAATGGGGAGAAAATGGGGAAAAATTGGGGAAAAATTGGGAAAAAAGGAAAAAAATGGGAAAAAATTGGGAAAAAAAGGAGAAAAATGGGAAAAAAAGGGGGAAAATTGGAAAAAATGGGGAAAACCTGGGGGGGAAATGGGAAAAAAAATGGGGGAGAAATGGGGAGAAAATGGGAAAAAAAAGGGAAAAAAATGGGGAGAAAATGGGAAAAAAATTAGGAAAAACTGGGGGAAAAAATGGGAAAAAAATGGGGGAAATTCGGGGGAAAAATGGGAAAAAATAGGAAAAAATGGGGGGGAAATTGGAAAAAAAAGGGAAAACCTGGGGAAAAATGGAGAAAACCTGGGGGAAAATGGGAAAAAAATGGGGAAAAATTTGGGAAAAATTTGGGGGAAAATGGGAAAAAATTGGGGAAGAATGGGAAAAAATTGGAAAAAGAAAAGGGAAAAAATGGGGAAAAATGGGGAAAAATTGGGAAAAAAGGGTAAAAAATGGGAAAAAATGGGGAAAACCTGGGAAAAACTGAGGGAAAAAAAGGGAAAACTTGGGGGTAAATGGGAAAGAAATGGGGGGGAAATGGGGAAAAAATTGGAAAAAAAAGGAGAAAATGGGAAAAAAGTGTGAAAAATGGGAAAAAAATAGGGAAAATGGGGGGAAAATTGGAAAAAAAAGGGGAAAACCTGGGGAAAAAATGGGGAAGAAATAGGAAAAACCTGGGGGAAATTGGGAAAAAATGGGGAAAAAATGGGAAAAGCCTGGGGGGAAAATGGGGAAAAAAAGGGAAAACCTGGGGGGGAAATGGGAAAAAAAATGGGGGGAAAATGGGGGGGAAATGGGGAAAACACAGGGAAAACCTGGGGAGAAAATGGGGAAAAAATTGGAAAAAAAAAAAAGAGAAAAATGGGGAAAAAGGGTAAAAAATGGGAAAAAATGGGGAAAACCTGGGGGAAAAATGGGGCAAAAAAAAGGGGAAACCTGGGGGGGGGAAAGGGAAAAAATGGGGAAAAGTTGGGAAGAAAAATGGGGAAAAAATGGGGGAAAAATGGGGCAAAAAAAGGGGAAACCTGGGGGGGAAAAGGGAAAAAATGGGGAAAAATTGGGAAGAAAAATGGGGAAAAAATGGGGGGAAAGGGGGAAAAATGGGGAAAAAATGGGGGAAAATGGGAAAAACCTGGGGGGAAAATAGGAAAAAAGGGGAAAAAACCAGGAAAAACCTGGGGGAAAAATGGGGAAAAAACACCCAGGAAAAACCTAGGGGAAAAATGGGAAAAACTCAGGAAAATCCAGGAAGAACCCGGGAAAAAACCCAGGAAGAAAAACCAGGAAAAATCTGGGAAAATCCGGGAAAAACGCAGGAAAAAAACTGGGAAAAACCACAGGAAAACCTGTTAAATCCCCAGGAAAATGACAATTCCAGGGTTTTTTTTTTTCCAGGTGGAAATGCTGATTTTCCACAGGGATGGGAGCAGCGGAGGTTTGGGAGCTGAGGGAATTCCCAGATCTCGGAATTTTTGGGATATTCTGGGATGGATCCCGGGAATCCTGGGAGATCCCGGAGCTGCTTCCAGGGATTTTTCCTGGAGAGCCGGGGAGGGATTTGGGATGCAGGGAATGGATTCACATGGGATATTGGGAATTTTGGGATGGAATTCCCAGAAAATCTGGGGCTGGAACATCTCTGGAATATCCCAGGATAGTGGGAATGACACCTGACACCTCTGGAATTCCCAATTCCCATCCCAAATCCCCTGAATCCCAACAAATCCCAGGAAATCCCGGGATGAATCCCAGGAAATCCCAGCTGGAATCCCCCGGGGATGGGAAATCCCGGGATGAATCCCAGGAAATCCCGGGATGAATCCCAGGAAATCCCAGCTGGAATCCCCCGGGAATGGCTGAGGAGGAGGGGACAGGAACGGGGACAATCCCGGCCTGGAAAATCCTCCGGGAATTCCCTGGAATTCTCGGGATGGGATCCAGCGGAACACCGGGAATGCCGCGAGGGGAGGGAATTCCAGGAGCTCCCGGAGAGGGAGGAAATTCCAGAGGGATTCCCGAGCTCCTCTGGGACTGGGACACGGGAAATTTTTCGGGAAAAGCGGCGAATTCCCTGGGAATGTGGGGAGAAATTCCAGAGGGATCCCCGAGCTCCCCTCGGGACCAGGACACGGGAATTTTATCGGGAAAAGCGGGAATGGAGCGGCGAATTCCCCGGGAATGCGGCGGGTCCTGGTGGAGGAAAAATTCCAGAGGGATCCCCGAGCTCCTCTGGGATTGGGACACGGGAATTTTTCGGGAAAAGCAGCGAATTCCCCAGGAATGGGGGGAGAAATTCCAGAGGGATCCCCGAGCTCCTTTGGGATTGGGACAGGGGAATTTTACCGGGAAAAGAGCGGTGAATTCCCCGGGAATGGGGGGAGAAATTCCAGCTCCTCTGGGACCGGGACACGGGAATTTTTCGGGAAAAGAGCGGCGATTTCCCCGGGAATGCAGCGAGAAATTCCAGCTCCTCTGGGACCGGGAGACGGGAATTTTACCGGGAAAAGCGGCGAATTCCCCGGGAAGGCGGCGCAAGGGTTAAGCCGGGCCCGCCGGGTGAGCTCAGGTAGGCCGGGCCTGGGGCTCCCCTTTTCCAAGGGCTCCTTTTCCATGGAAAGCCGCGCCGGGCCCGCCCCTTCCCGCCGCTACAAAAACCCCGCGGCCCCGGCCCGCGGCTCCCGGAGGCTGCGCACGTGCGCCGGGAGCGGCGGCGAGCCCCGGGACACACCGGGACAAACCGGGACACACCGGGAGAAACCCTCCCCAAATCCGGGATAAACGGCGTGCCTCCCAAAAACCGGGATAAACCACGCTGGAAGCACCGGGGAAAGCGGGACTAGACCGGGAACAGCGGGGAAAGCGGGAGAGAGCGGCGGTAAAAGAGCCGAAAAACGGGATAGAAGCCCGGAAAACCGGGATAGAAGCCCAGAAAACCGGGATAGAACGGCGATAAAAGCCCCGAAAACCGGGATAGAAGCCCTGAAAATCGGGATAGAGCGGCGATAGAAGTCCTGAAAAGCGGGATAAAAGCCCCGAAAACCGGGATAAAAGCCCAGAAAACCGGGATAAAAGCCCTGAAAACCGGGATAGAGCGGCGATAAAAGCCCCGAAAACCGGGATAGAAGCGGGCTAGAAGTGCCAAAAACCGGGCTAGAAGCCCCGAAAAGTGGGATAAAAGCTCCGAAAAGTGGGCTAGAAGCGGGCTAAAAGCACCAAAAACCGGGATAAAAGCGCCGAGAGGCGGGCTAGAAGCAGGCTAGAAGCCCTGAAAAGCGGGATAAAAGCTCCGAAAAGCCGGTTAGAAACGGGCTAGAAGTCCCGAAAACCGGGATAGAACGGCGATAAAAGAGCCGAAAAGCAGGATAGAAGCCCCGAAAAGTGGGATAAAAGCCACGAAAACCGGGCTAGAAGCGGGCTAGAACCCCAAAAAGCGGTATAAAAGCTCCGAAAACCGTGCTAGAAGCCCCGAAAAGCGGGCTAGAACCGTGCTAGAAGCCCCGAAAAGCGGGCTAGAAGCGGGCTAGAACCCCGAGAAGCGAGCTAGAATCGGGCTCCAAGCCACTAGAAGCGGGCTAAAAGCGGGCTAGAAGCCCCTAGAAGCCCCTAGAAGCGGGCTGAAGCGGGCTGAGGCGGGCGGCAGTGCCATGAGCGGCCGCAGCTGAGCGCTCCCGTGCCCGCGGTAGCCCCGGGCCGTTCCCGGCCATGTCCTTCGCCATGCTGCGCTCGGCCCCGGGCCGATTCCTGTACCCCGACATCGGCGCGGCGCTGTCGGAGGACGAGGAGAACAGCGGCAGCTCGGGCTCGGAGGAGAAGCCTTTCCACATGGAAAGCGACGCGTTCGGGCTGAAAGGAGCCAAGCGGCGCAGCGGGAAGAGCCGCGGGAGGCTGGCCCGGGAGCCCCGGCAGAGACACACCGCCAACGCCCGGGAACGGGACCGCACCAACTCGGTGAACACGGCGTTCACGGCGCTGCGAACGCTCATCCCCACCGAGCCGGCCGACAGGAAACTCTCCAAGATCGAGACGCTGCGGTTGGCCTCCAGTTACATCTCGCACCTGGGTAACGTGCTGCTGCTCGGGGAGGGCGCCGGGAACGCGCAGCCGTGCCACGGAGCGGCCCCGGGAGCGCCGCCGGGAGCGGCACCGGCAGCGGCACCGGGGTTCTACCCCGCGGGGAGCGCCTCGCCCGCCGCCAGGGAGGGAGAGAGCGGCCAGCCCCGGCAGATCTGCACGTTCTGCCTCAGCAACCAGCGCAGGATGGTGAGTGAGAGACTGGGAATACTGGGATTGGGGTACTGGGATAACTGGGAATGGGGATACTGGGATACTGGGAATGGGGATTGGGGTACTGGGAATGGGGATTGGGGTGCCCAGCCCCGGCAGATCTGCACGTTCTGCCTCAGCAACCAGCGCAGGATGGTGAGTGAGAGACTGGGAATACTGGGATTGGGGTACTGGGAATGGGATAATGGGATTGGGGTACTGGGAATGGGGATTGGGGTACTGGGGTAACTGGGAATGGGGATACTGGGAATGGGGATTGGGGTGCCCAGCCCCGGCAGATCTGCACGTTCTGTCTGAGCAACCAGCGCAGGATGGTGAGTGAGAGACTGGGAATACTGGGATTGGGATACTGGGATAACTGGGAATGGGGATACTGGGTATTGGGGTAATGGGAATGGGGATTGGGGTGCCCAGCCCCGGCAGATCTGCACGTTCTGTCTGAGCAACCAGCGCAGGATGGTGAGTGAGAGACTGGGAATACTGGGATTGGGATACTGGGATAACTGGGAATGGGGATACTGGGTATTGGGGTAATGGGAATGGGGATTGGGGTGCCCAGCCCCGGCAGATCTGCACGTTCTGTCTGAGTAACCAGCGCAGGATGGCGAGTGAGAGACTGGGAATACTGGGATTGGGGATTGGGGTACTGGGGATGGGGGTACTGGGGTAACTGGGAATGGGGATTGGGGTGCCCAGCCCCGGCAGATCTGCACGTTCTGTCTGAGCAACCAGCGCAGGATGGTGAGTGAGAGACTGGGAATACTGGGATTGGGATACTGGGAATGGGATAATGGGATTGGGGTACTGGGAATGGGGATTGGGGTACTGGGGTAACTGGGAATGGGGATTGGGGTACTGGGGTAACTGGGAATGGGGATTGGGGTGCCCAGCCCCGGCAGATCTGCACGTTCTGCCTCAGTAACCAGCGCAGGATGGGGAGTGAGAGACTGGGAATACTGGGATTGGGGTACTGGGATACTGGGATAGTGGGAATGGGGTACTGGGGTACTGGGATTGGGGTACTGGGAATGCTGCAGGGATATGGGGAGGAGGATACTGGGAATGAGGAGCAGGATACTGGGAATGGTGTGGGGAATTGGGACCAGGATACTGGGAATGGGGACTGGGATACTGGGAATGCTGTGGGGAATGTGGAGCAGGATACAGGGAATGGAGAATGGGATACTGGGAATGTCACAGGGATACTGGGAATGGAGAGCGGGATACTGGGAATGCTGCAGGGAATGGAGAGCGGGATACTGGGAATGTTGTGGGGATGATGGGAATGGGGACTGGGATACTGGGAATGGGGATTGGGATACTGGGAATGGGGACTGAAATTTGGGAATGGGGACCAGGATACTGGGAATGGGGGGCAGGATACTGGGAATGCTGCAGGGAATGGGGACCAGGATACTGGGAATGCTGTAGAGATAAAGGGAATGGGGGACCAGGAATTCAGGAATGAATCCCACAGGAATTTGGGGAATTGTATCCCAGAATTCAGGAATGAATCCCACAGGGAATTCAGGGAATTGTGTCCCAGAATTCAG
Organism: Acrocephalus arundinaceus; assembly: GCA_021534815.1. Taxonomy (NCBI): domain Eukaryota; kingdom Metazoa; phylum Chordata; class Aves; order Passeriformes; family Sylviidae; genus Acrocephalus; species Acrocephalus arundinaceus. Next base: position 7,525 of record JAJEOU010002537.1, on the reverse strand, counting down.
GAATGAATCCCACAGGGAATTCGGGGAATTGTATCCCAGGAATTCAGGAATGAATCCCACAGGGATAAAGGGAATTGTGTCCCAGGAATTCAGGAATGAATCCCACAGGGAATTCAGGGAATTGTGTCCCAGGATTTGGGATTTGGGCTGGGAATGACGAGCGGGGTTTCCCAGAAAAGCGACAATTCCCAGTTTATCCCAACAATTCCCAGTTCATCCCAGTTTATCCCAGGTTTATCGCAGCCATTCCCAGTTTAACCCAGTAATTCCTGGTAGATCCCAGTTTATCCCAGTGATTCCCGGGTTTATCCCAGCAGTTCCCAGTTAATCCCAGTAACTCCTGGTATATCCCAGTTTATCCCAATGATTCCCAGTTTATCCCAGTGATTCCCAGTTTATCCCAGTGATTCCCAGTTTATCCAATGTCTGCGGTTTACTGGGAGGGCTGGGATGAGCGGGAATTCCGAGGAGCTGCAGGGACAGCAGAGCCCGCCCGAGTCAGCCCCAAAATCCATGGAAAATCCACGGAAAATCCATGGGAAATCCACTGGAAAATCCACGGAAAATCCATGGAAAATGCTCAGCAAAATCCGCGGAAAATCCATGGGAAATGCTCAATAAAATCCATGGAAAATCCACTGAAAATGCTCAGGGAAATCCACTGGAAAATCCATAGGAAATCATCAGGGAAATCCTTGGAAAATCCATGGAAAATGCTGAGGGAAATCCTTGGAAAATCCATGGAAAATCCATGGAAAATGCTGAGGGAAAGCAGCCGAGAGTGGAGAGGGATCGGGATCGGCTCCATCCCAGTGCTCCCAGTAACTCCATACCAGGGATTCCAGTGCCCCAATCCCAGTGTTCCCAGTTTTCCAGTGCCAGGGATCCCAATCCCTCAATCCCAGTGCTCCCAGTTCCCAATCCCAGTGCTCCCAGTTCCCCCAGTGCCCCTGGCTGTGATTCCCTGGATTTGAGGCTGGAATTGGAACTGGATTCTGAGATTCCCTGGATTCTGGGATTCCCTGGATTTCAGGATTCCCTCTCCTGATTCTCTGGATTTGGGGATTCCCTGGATTCTGGGATTCCCTGCAGGTGGAGCAGGGGAAATCCAGCGGGATCCCAAATTCTGGGAATTCCCTGGGAACATCCCAAGGGCCTGGACTGGGATCTCTGCTGATCTCGGAAAAGTCCTCAGGGCTCAGCAAACTCTGGGATTTCCCAAAAAATTCCCAAAATTCTGACAGCTCCAGGAGTTGGGGAAAGCCCAAATCCTGGGAATGGGATCCCCGTCCTTAATTTGGGATTAAATCCCAGAAAATCCATCACCAATTTCTCATGAATTCCTAAAAATTCCCATCCTTAATTCAGGATTAAATCCCATAAAATCCATCACCAATTTCTCATGGATTCCTAAAAATTCCCATCCTTAATTTGGGATTAAATCCCATAAAATCCATCCCCAATTTCACATCAATCCAAATAAATCCTCATCCCTAATTTTCCATCAGTCCCAATAAATCTCATCCTTAATTTTGGATCAATCCCAATAATTCCCATCCCTAATTTCAACCAATTCCTATAAATCCTCATCTTTAACTTTGGATCAATCCCTATAAATTCCTTTTGTCAATTTTCCATCAATCCCAATAAATTTCCATCCTTAATTTTCCACCAATTCCTATAAAATCCCATCACCAATTCCTACAAATTCCCATCCTTAATTTTCCATCAATCCCAATAATTCCCATCCCTTATTTTCCATCAATCCCAATAATTTCCATCCCTAATTTTGAATCAATTCCTTTAAAATCCCATCACAGCTGGAATTGGGGTTGGAATTAGAACTGGAACTGGATTTGGGATGGGAGCAGGGATTTGGGCACAGGGAGCAGAAATTCCATGAGATTCCCAGAATTCCATGAGATTCCCAAATTATTCTGGAGTCCAGACATTCCCTCAGCCATTCCTGGATTTCCCCTTCAGAGCTGCTCCCACATCCAGGATTTCCATGGAAAAATCCCGGATTTATGCACAAGGAGCAGAAATTCCATGAAATTCCCAAATTTTCTCAGAGCCAGGAGTTCCCCTCAGCCATTCCTGATTTCCCCCTTCAGGACTGCCCCAAATCCAAGTTTTCCATGGAAAAATCCTGGAAAAATCCCACAGGGAGAGGGAATTCCATGAGATTCCCAAATCATCTCAAAGCCAGGAGTTTCCCCTCAGCCATTCCCAATTTTCCCCCTTTGGATCTGCAACACCTCCAGGATTTTAATGGAAAAAATCCCAGATTTAGGTGCAGGGAATGGAAATTCCATGAAATTCCCCAAAAACTGCAAAGCCAGAAGTTTCCCTCAGCCATTCCCAGTTTTACCCTTTCAGGACTGCCCCAAATCCAAGTTTCCCATGGAAAAATCCTGGAAAAATCCCACAGGGAGAGGGAATTCCCTGAGATTCCCAAATTATCTCAAAGCCAGGAGTTTCCCCTCAGCCATTCCCAATTTTCCCCCTTTGGATCTGCAACACCTCCAGGATTTCCATGGAAAAATCCTGGATTTAGGTGCAGGGAGTGGAAATTCCATGAAATTCCCAAAAAAACCTGCAAAGCCAGAAGTTTCCTTCAGCCATTCCCAGTTTTCCTCCTTCAGGACTGCCCCAAATCCAAGTTTTTCATGGAAAAATCCTGGATTTAGGTGCAGGGAGAGGGAATTCCATGAGATTCCCGAATTATCTCAGAACCAGGAGCTCCCCTCAGCCATTCCCGGTTTTTCCCGGTTTTCCCGGGATCCCCGCAGGAATTCCCGCTGGGATCGCAGCTGTTCCCGCCGGCCCAGGTGGGATTTTGGGATTTTCCCGGTGCCCGCGATCGTTTCCGCCCCAGACGGCCCAGCTGGGATCGGGCGGGGGCGGAATTCCAGAATTCCCCCTTTTCCCTCCTCCCTTTTCCCTTCCCGGCGGGAACAAAGCGGGAGCGGGGCCGGGGCCGCACGTGCGGGCAGGGGGAGGGCCGGGAATGGGAATTGGATCCCGAAAATCCGGGATGGGAAACGGGAATTAGGAATTGGATCCTGAAAATCCGGGATGGGAAACGGGAATTAGGAATTGGATCCTGAAAATCCGGGATGGGAAACGGGAATTAGGAATTGGATCCTGAAAATCCGGGAAGGGAAACGGGAATTAGGAATTGGATCCCGAAAATCCGGGATGGGAAAGGGGAATTAGGAATTGGATCCCGAAAATCCGGGATGGGAAACGGGAATTAGGAATTGGATCCTGAAAATCCGGGAAGGGAAACGGGAATTAGGAATTGGATCCCGAAAATCCGGGATGGGAAAGGGGAATTAGGAATTGGATCCCGAAAATCCGGGATGGAAAAGGGGAATTAGGAATTGGATCCTGAAAATCCGGGATGGGAAAGGGGAATTAGGAATTGGATCCTGAAAATCCGGGATGGGAAACGGGAATTAGGAATTGGATCCTGAAAATCCGGGATGGGAAAGGGGAATTAGGAATTGGATCCTGAAAATCCGGGATGGAAAAGGGGAATTAGGAATTGGATCCTGAAAATCCGGGATGGGAAAGGGGAATTAGGAATTGGATCCTGAAAATCCGGGATGGGAAAGGGGAATTAGGAATTGGATCCCGAAAATCCGGGATGGGAAACGGGAATTAGGAATTGGATCCTGAAAATCCGGGATGGAAAATTGGGGAGGGATGGAGCAGGGATTGGGAATTGGATCCCGAAAATCCGGGATGGGAAACAGGGGAGAGATGGAGCAGGGATGGAATTGGATCCCAAAAAATGGGGATGGGAAATGGGAATTGGATCCCAAAAATCCAGGATGGAAAATGGGGGAGGGCTGGGACTGGAAACTGGGAATTGGATCCCAAAAAATGGGGATGGAAATTGGGAATTGGATCCTGAAAATCCGGGATGGGAAAGGGGAGAGGGATGGAGCAGAGATTGGGAATTGGATCCTGAAAAATGGGGATAGGAATTAGGAATTGGATCCCAAAAACCAGGGACGGAAAATGGGAGAGGGCTGGGATGAGGCAGGGATTGGGAATTGGATCCCGAAAAACCAGGATGGGAAATGGGGGAAGGATGGAGCAGGGATGGAATTGGATTCCAGAATCCCCAGAATTCCACAATGGGAAAGGAATTCCAGGAGAATTCCCTGGGAACAGGATTCCAACAGAATTCCTTGGGAAGAGAATTCCAGAATTCCTTGGGAAAGGGATTCCAGAATTCCCAGAATTCCCAGGGAAGGAGAATTCCAGCAGAATTCCAGGTCTCACCCTCCTCTCCTTTCCCTCCTGCAGAGCAAAGACCGGGACAGGAAGACGGGACAGCTGCGGAGCTAGGCCGGGAATTCCAGCCGGGAATTCCAGCCGGGAATTCCAGCCGGGAATTCCAGCCGGGAGCAGGGAAAAGCCACAGCCGGATCCAGGGACATTTTCCAGCCCTGACAATCCAGAGATGTGCTGGAATTCTGGGAATTCCATGGAATTCCTGATCATGGAACATTTGGATCTCCTGGATCTGCTCCGGGAATTCCTGGGAATTCTTATCCCAGGATTCCTGCTCGTGGAACACTTGGATCTCCTGGATCCACCCCCGGAATTCCAGGGAATTCCAGATTACAGAACTTTCGGATCTCCAGGATCTGCTTCAGGAATTTCTGCCTGTGGAACACTTGGATCTCCTGGATCTGCTTGGGAATTCCTGGGAATCCCTGCCCTGGAATTCTGGATCATGGAACACTTGGATCTCCTGGATTTGCTCTGGAAATCCCTGGGAATAACTGGGAATTCCTGCCCCAGGATCCCTGCCTGTGGAACATTTGGATCTCCTGGATCCACCCCAAGAATTTTTGGGAATTCCTGGGAATCCCCACCCCAGGATTCCGGATCACAGAACACTTGGATCTCCTGGATCCACTCTGGGAATTCCTGATCACTGAACTCTTGGATCTCCTGGATTTGCTCTTGGAATTCCCGGGAATCCCTGCCCCAGGATCCCTGCCTGTGGAACATTTGGATCTCCTGGATCTGCTTGGGAATCCCTGGGAATCGCTGCCCCTCATGGACCATTTGGATCTCCTGGATCCACTCTGGGAATTCCTGGGAATCGCTGCCCCTCATGGAACACTCGGATCTCCTGATCCACTTGGGAATCCTTTGGAATCCTGCGCCGGGATTCCTGCCTGTGGAACACTTGGATCTCCTGGATTCACTTCCTGCTCAATCCCAGAGCTGATCCCAAAACCGATCCTGGAACCAATTCTGGAACCGATCCCTGAATTAATCCCAGAACTCATCCACAAACGGATCCTGGAATTGATCCCTGAACTGATCCTGGAACCAATTCTGGGATTGATTCCTGAACTGATCCTGAAGCAGATCCTGGAATTGATCCTGGAACTGAATCCGGAACTGATCCCTGAACTGAATCCAGAATTGATCCCCGAACTGATCCCGGAATGGATCCCTGAACTGAATCCCTGAACTGATCCCGGAATGGATCCCTGAACTGAATCCCTGAACTGATCCTGAGATGGATCCCGGAACTGATCCTGACATCAATCCCAGAACTGATCTGGGAACTGATCCCAAAATGGATCCCTGAACTGATCCCAGAACTGACCCCAGAACTGATCCCAGGACGGATCCCAAAGTGGATCCCGGATCCCGGGGCTGTTTTTGGGAATGCTCAATCCCACGCTGGAATTTCGCGTTGTTGGTGTGGGACTGAATTAAACCCGAGGTTTGTGTGACTGACCGGGAATGTGGGAACTGATCCTGCACGGAATTCCTGCCCTGGCCCCTTCCCTTGTCCCATTTCCCCTTTTCCCTTTCCCTTCTCCTTTTCCCTTTCCCTTCTTTTCCCTTTCCCTTCTCTCTTTCCCCTTTTTCCCTTTCCCCTTTCCCTTTTTTCTCTCTTCCCTTTCCGTTCTCCTTTTTCCCCTTTCGCTTCTCCTTTGTCCTTTTCCCTTCTCCCATTTCCCTTTCCCTTCTCCTTTTCTATTTTCCTTCCCCTTTTTTCCCTTTCCCCTTTCTGCCTTTCCCCTTTCCCTTTTCCCTTTTCCCCTTTTTCTTTCCCCTTTCCCCTTTTTCCTTTTTCTTTCCCCTTTCCCGGCTCCATCCCAGCTCCATCCCGGGTTCATTCCTGGTTCATTCCCAGCTCCATCCCAGCTCCATCCCCAGCTCTGTCCTGCCTCATTCCCAGATTCATTCCTGGCTCTTTCCCGGCTCCATCCCCAGCTCATCCCCGGATTCACTCCTGGCTCCATCCTGGGAGCATTCCCGCTCCATCCCAGCTCCATCCTGGCTCATTCCCAACTCATTCCCGGCTCCATCCCGGGTTCATTCCCAGCTCCATCCCAGTTCCATCCCTGGCTCTGTTCCATCTCGTTCCCGGATTTATTCCTGGCTCCATCCTGGGAGCATTCCCGCTCCATCCCAGCTCCATCCCAGCTCTATCCTGGCTCCATCCTGGCTCATTCCCAGCTCATTCCCGGCTCCATCCCGGGTTCATTCCCAGCTCCATCCCAGTTCCATCCCTGGCTCTGTTCCATCTCATTCCCGGATTCACTCCTGGCTCCATCCTGGGAGCATTCCCGCTCCATCCCAGCTCATTCCCGGCTCCAACCCGGGAGCATTCCCAGCTCCATTCCCCCTCATTCCGAGTTCCATCTCAGCTCATTCCCGGCTCCATCCCAGCTCCTCATTCCCGGGTTCATTCCCAGCTCCATCCCGGCTCCTTCCCGGCTCCATCCTGGGAGCATTCCTGCCTCATTCCCAGCTCCATCCCGGCTCCATCCCCTGCTCCATCCCGGGAGCATTCCCGGCTCTTTCCCGGCCCTGTCCCAGCTCATTCCCGGCCCCATCCCAGCTCATTCCCGGCTCCATTCCCGGCTCCATTCTCGGGTTCATTCCCGGCTCCATCCTGGCTCCATCCCGGGTTCATTCCCGGCTCCATCCCGGGTTCATTCCCGGCTCCATTCCCCCTCATTCCCGGGTTCATTCCCCGGCTCCATTCCCCCTCCTTCCCGGCTCATTCCCGGCTCCTTCCCGTCTCCTTCCCGGCTCATTCCCGGGTTCATTCCCAGCTCCATTCCTCCTCATTCCCGGCTCCATCCTGGGTTCATTCCCAGCTCCATTCCCCCTCATTCCCGGGTTCATTCCCGGCTCCATTCCCCTCATTCCCGGCTCCTTCCCGTCTCCTTCCCGGCTCATTCCCGGGTTCATTCCCGGCTCCATTCCCCTCATTCCCGGGTTCATTCCCGGCTCCATCCCCCTCCTTCCCGGCTCATTCCCGGCTCCATTCCCCCCTCATCCCGGTCATCCCGCTCCATCCCCCTCCTTCCCGGCTCATTCCCGCTCCATTCCCCTCATCCCGGGTTCATTCCCGGCTCCATTCCCCCTCCTTCCCGGCTCCATCCTGGTTCATTCCCGGCTCCATCCCCCTCCTTCCCGGCTCATTCCCGGCTCCATTCCCCCTTCCCGGCTCCATTCCCGGGTTCAT
>JAJEOU010000498.1:0-11420 GCA_021534815.1 Acrocephalus arundinaceus | reverse complement strand
TTGCATTTCATAAACTGTTTAAAGCCCTGTTTGGTGGCAAGAGACATACTCCTCACTCTCAAAATAAGGATTAAGGGCATTGTTTTCATCATCTGCACTTACCTCAGTTTTAAAAAGATTTGTGCTTTATTAAGTAGTCTGAAAACACTTGTTGCCTTAAAGAGTGAAGAATCTTAGCATCTGCCTTAGAATTGGTCTTAGCATTTGTCTAGACATTTTTAGTCTAAATTGACATTTTACGCTGCTTCTTGGATTATCCCTTTTATGTCCATGTGTGGATACTGATGCCTTTTTAAGGGGCTGCTTATTGGGGTTTACTTTTTACAATAGCTTTGATGAACTAGATAAACTTTGCAACAAACAATTTTTTATTTAAAGTCCAAGTCACTTTAAAATACTGTAAAGGACTAGAATATAGTCATGCTATAGATGCAAATTATTCACTGGCCTTTGCAATAGATTGACATCCACTGAAATTTGTGTTCAACCTTTCTTCGACTGCTTTAGCTTACAAGCATTCACTTTTCCTGCTCTACTTCTGCCCAAAGAAAACTGAAATGAGGTAAAAATGCTGCCACTGAGACACATAGCAGATTCTAAATCATGCAAAAAGGAGGACCAGCAGCCAGTGTTAAGAGTAGGTGGCTTCAGGATTGCAGAGGATATAAGGCACCTTCTTACGGCTAAAGCAGAAGGAGAGATCATGGATCTGATCTTCTGCAGGGAATTGCTACATAACCAAAGATTGCATCCCTTGCTCTTCTGTTACTCCAGGTTTTTTTCTCTAAAACACCTCTGTGTTTATCCAACAGCACACTGTTTGCAGGAAGACAATCCTATATCAAGATGAAGCTAGACACTTATGGGCTGTGTACAGATGAAAGGGGGAAAAAGTTCTGTATCTTTATTCATAATACAAATGGCTTTCATGTATATTCTTTATTTAGAGTGTTTTTGTGTCTGTGTACATTTGTGCCTCTAATATTGTATAAATGAATACATTTCTAAGAGCTACAAGAGTTTTGAATTACTCAGATTCTGTCTCAGCAAAATGTTTGTTTCTACAAATCATGAAATGCTTTGAATGCATGAGTTTGTACAATCTAGAAACTAAAGTATCAAAAATCAGTGTGGAGATAATAATTTAAATAAATCAGCTTTTTTTCAGATACTTTTTATCTGTTTCCTATTTGTACACTTCAGCTCCTATCCAAAGGCTTAACAGAACTTTAACTTCTATATAATAATTTTCAGTATCTATCTGTAATTATTTCCCTCAGAAGATTAAATAGCTTCACAAATTGCTGCAGTTTTTCTACATATGCACAAGCATAGCTGCTAGAGCTACTAGTCCTTAGAAAAAACAGTGCCTAAAAATAAAACTTGAAAAAGAATTCATAAACTTAAAAGAAACTTATATTAGATAAAATCTTTTTATGTTAACATCATATAATTTTTAAATATTTAAATATTTAGAGCTTTATATATAAAGCTTTAAAAACACATTCAATAGTGTCACCTACTAAACTTACCTGCAAGATAAATTATTTTAAATATTATACAATTTACAATTTCCTATTTGCTCTCCACTAAACAATGGAATTTATGTTTCAAAGGCCACAATGTTAAATGCATATGCAGAACTGGTTACTAAAGACCACCTTGCCAACACACATTTCTATTGGTGAAATTAGGATGTTGTGTACAGCATAAGGACAGGTCTTAGAGAGATGGCTGGAAATACTGAATTTTGTTGATTTCTACTGTCTCATTTTGGAGGAAGTAGGAAATCTTTAATTTCCAGAAAGTATAAGAACTGTACTTGGATTTAAGAAGAAGTATCCTGTAATGTTTTACATAAAATAACTGGCGGCTATTTTTTTTTTTTCTTCTCTTTACTGCTAAGGAAAAAGAATTAAAACATTAAGAGATTTATACATCTCACTAGGAGACAAATTTTCTTTTGAAGACTGGTTGGAACAACTAATTCTTATAATTTCACAGATATTATAACAATTTTGAAACTTTTTTGACTGCATAGGTTCATGCTATATTTCAAGCAGAAATGCACTCCCTCAGAAGAAGTATCCAAAACCTCTCTCTCTATTTTTTTTAATCTGCTTCTGCTCATCTTCATACTAATCATGACTCCAAAGCAGACTCTGTTCAAGGTCCCAGACTTACCAGAGCTTCTAAACCAACCTTTGCCACTATAATTTGCATGGGTTTTTGCAGTTGCCAACACTCTTGGACAGATCAGGGCCGGAAGACTTACAAGAAGTTTCTTCACAAGGAATGAAGAACATTGTCAGACACAGGCAGGAAAGCTGATGTTTATTAAAATCAATGTTTTCTTCCATGTGACTTATTAAGTGAGATGGGATGACACTATTTGTTGAATGTTGGACACAATTCCTCCTTATCATACATCTCCCATTACTGGCTGCACCAGCACCCGAAACAGAATCTGATCTTCTCCCTGTCTAATATGATAACAAACAATTCTGTATCTGACTCCTCATTCTCATTTGGGACAGTTGGCAGCAGGACCACAAGTTCTCAGTAGTGCAAGACTTGCCAGGTGTTCAAGTAGTACTTCTGGCTTCTTCCAAAATTTTCCTGAGCAGTGGATATTCTGAGGACCTCAGGTAGCTTCATGTTTTCACATAAAGTTTATTGGCCATTGGTGGTTAGAGTTATCGCTGTTATCTAGCAGATGTCACTGCAACCCAGCCTTTGTGCTTTTTCTTCAGCCTCTCTCATTGCAGATATCATCAAGACTATCATAGGAGGAAAACAAAGTTGAAGACTCACAGTAACTATGGAAGTATGTGTCTTTAGAGTCTAGTAGGGATTGTTTATCTTAAGTATTAATTTCCAGTCACTTAAAAATAAATTTCTATTAGTCCATCTAACAATGGATCTCGAATAGATGCCAAAGTTTGCAATCTAGCTGAAAGTAATTCACCAATGTTTGAGTATCTGAGACTCTGTTTCCCCATTGGAAGACTCCAGGAGAAAAAAAAAAATCATAGATTTGCTTTGGGGTTTTGTTTTTTCTTTTTCAATTATTTTTTCACACGAATTAAAAAAGTAACACTTGTAATTGGTAAATTTGATATTGCTGATGGTTTTTGCCATGACTTAATTATTAGAAATCCACAGTTTTCTGTAACACAAGCTGACATCTTAAGCAGTTTTTTTGGTGAATTTGCTCTAGAAAAATCCAAATTCAAAAAAATTCCAACAGCAATCAATGACTAAAAATAATTATGCACACAGGGGAATAGACAACAGGATCTTGGCAGTGTTATTTGCCTATTGTTTGTTCTGCCAAACAAATTCAGGCTTGAGGGGTTTTGGATTTGTATCAAATACTTGGAAAAAATCCTGTCCATTTCCTTGCTGCATCTGATTTTCTGAATGTTACCAAATAGGGCATAACATCTGAGAATTCCTCTCTCACAGTGAAAATTTTTGGGATTGAAAATTGAAAAACATGAATGACTTAGTTGCTTCTGAAATCAATATTGCCAGAATAAAAAAGAATATTTATGTGGCAAAAATAATTTTATTTAAAAAGGTTTAGTGTAAGTAATCAGCTTTTGGAAACAGTTTGGAGACCTTGCTACTTAAATGCAGAACTGATAATATGCATTTGTGTATAGAAGACCATATAAAGATCATACTTACAAAAATGACATTACCAAATAGATGTTTTGAGCTGTCTCCTGTAAGAGGTGTAGTCCTAAAATACTAGAATTCCACTTTTGTCTGCTACTCTCTCAATATTAAAGTGCTATATAATAAAACAAACAAATGGAAAAATTGAGACTAATACAGAATTTGTCAGTCTTCTGGCTAAACGAGTTGACTTGTCTAAGAGCTGCTGTTATCTATTTTAATCTATAGTTTGGGTTTTAAGTAAAGGAAAAGGCACTGAACAAATGGAGTAGGCACTCATTATTATTATTTATTTTATAAAAATAAATAATTAATTGAAGTGAGAAGAAAAATTGCGCTGGCTTCGCTTCCTCTGAACCGTTCTACCGCGGTTCCAGCCTTGCCCGGCAGCCCTGGCAGGAAGCGTGCGCAGCTTCGGTAGGGCCCCGCGGAGCGGATCCGCAGGAGCCCACCCGGTGGGTCCTTGGTCCACGAGCAGTCGGTGTTGGTGAGAATGCAGCTTCGGCGAAGGAGGAGAAGGAGACTCTTTCTGGGTGTTACAAGGATGGGTTTATTCGGGGAAACATCCCCAGAGAGAGACCCCACATCGAGTGAGTCCCAGATAGAGTCTGAGCACGTTTCGACGTGCGGAGGTTTAAGAGGCACAGGGGTTTGGGGGTGTGTCCAACGCAACTGGCCAATAGAACAAAACCAGGGGAGGAGTTAGTGGGTGGGGTAATGCACAATGGTCCAATCCTGGGGAAGGAGTAGGGGATTTCCAGAACCTGTCCCAATCAGGGGCCAAACCTCTCAGACCTTTCCAGAAGGGGGAGAGGCCTCCTGAAAGACAGACAGGCTCTAGCGGGGAGGGGACAGTTGATAGGCAGGAGGGTTGTCAGGGAAACAGTAGGTTCTGGAAGGGACAGACCAACTGTGATCATAGCAAGGAATGGGGGGAGCTTGGGACAAACCATTACAGAACTTATTAATATTAACAACAAATAAAAAGGTGTAAAACGCACCGCTACATCTCCCCCTTTGTTTTTATAAAAGATGGCATCTTGAACTGTAAATAGCTGGTCAGTGGCCACAGCTCAGGATCTTTCACTTCTGGTGGAGCTGTGACAACGGCGACTTGGCTTGCATGCAGGGGGGAGACAGCTTGAACTCAATTTTTTAACAAAATAACGAATACAACTAAACGCACCGAGAATACAGAAAACCATAAGTAAAACGATCAGGACAGAACGAATAATGGACCAGGCCCACCCAGGTAGCCCCCAATTCTCAAAAAGTCCATCCAGCCAGTCGGATGTCTGAGGACAGCTTGTTCTTGAAGCCTCCGACAAGTTTGCAGATTGTGGCATGGGTGTAGGCACTGCCCCCGCCACCATCGGAGACTGAAGACTGGCGAGCAGCAGCAAGGATAGAAGGATGGCTGCTGTCGATGGGGCCATCGCTCTGAGTGGGTCTGGATCTGAACTAAAGAGAATGTGAAACCAAAACATAATTAGAAACAGACCAGTGAGGGAGGGGCAGGACAAACTCATCCCAGCTGGACCACTTGTGTCTTTTCCGCCTCCAGGACGCCACTGACACCTGTGACACCTTCACCTTCCCCCCAGAGACCTTTGGTACATAGGGCCTCACCCATTTAGAGGGGATCCACCTTAGGCCACTGGGGGTGGACACGCAGGCGTACCCGCGCCCCCAAGTGACCAGGTTATGAGGTCCCTCTGTCCCGCCAGTCTCCGGGTCCTTAATCAGAACCGGCGGTCGGACCTTGGTAGTGAACTGGACGTTGCTGCTGAAGTGGCGGACAATTGGTGGGTTCAAAACCTCGAATGAGCAATTTAAAAAATTAATTGTGAACAGGACTCTAGACAGGCGAATCACCGGAGATTCCAATTTCAGGACCTGCTGTTGCTGGTCAAGGACCCTTTTGATTTCTCTGTGGGTCCTCTCAACCACGGCTTGACCTGTAGAGGAATGGGGGATGCCTGTTTTGTGCTCCACTCCCCATTGTTGCAGGAAACTGCGGAACTCCCCGGACTTGTATGCGGGCCCGTTATCAGTCTTCAGGGTCTTGGGGACGCCCAGGAAGGAGAAAGCCTGAATGAGATGCGTGATCGCATCCCGGGATTTCTCCCCTGCGTGGGCAGAAGCGAAGACTGCGCCAGAGAAGGTGTCCACTGAGACGTGCACATACTTCTGCTTGCCGAATTGAAGGACATGTGTCACGTCTGTCTGCCACACCTCGCAGCTGCCTAACCCCCTGGGGTTGGCACCAGCGCTCAGAGTGGGGAGCGCATGCTGCTGGCAAGTGGGACAAGTCGCCACAATCGCCTTGGCCTGTTCCCGGGTGAGGTGGAAGCGACGGACCAGGCCTGGGGCATTTTGGTGAAACAGCTGGTGGCTGATTTTTGCCTGCTCAAAAAGATTCGGCAATGGGGCCATCTCCACAGGGGCAGCGAGAGCATCAGCCCTCCTGTTCCCCTCGGCAATGAACCCTGGCAAATCCGTGTGTGACCTTGTGTGCATCACATAGAACGGTTGCTCTCGGTGGGAGACAAGCTTTACTAATTTTGAGAGCAACTTAAAAAGAGCAATGTTGGTCACTTCCTGGAGAACGGCATTCTCGGCTCTGGACACTACACCTGCAACATATGCAGAGTCAGTTACCAAATTGAATGGTTCAGAGAACCTCTCGAAGGCCCTGACGACTGCGGCCAACTCAGCGATCTGAGGTGATCCTTCTACCTCAGCGACATCTGTCTCCCACCGCTGAGTCTGAGGGTCCTTCCAAGTCAGAACTGACTTGTGAGACCTTCCGGACGCGTCTGTGAAAACTGTCAGTGCCTCTAAAGGCCTTCTGCTCTGAACACTTTCTAATTTTAATGCAAATTGTGCTTCTGAATTGAAAATTTTGTGGGCAGGCCGATGAATAGAAATTTGACCTGTGTAGGAATCCAGAGCCATTTGCAAAGCCTCGTTCTCCCGCAGCAGTTGTTCCAACATTGGTTTTGTAATTTGGCCCGATTTCATCCGAATTGGGATGTGAATACACTCGAAATCACAGCCAGCCAAGTCGCTGATGCGGGTTCTGGCCTTCCGGATAAGGTCAGCTACCAGCTCTTGTGGCATTGTCATCCTTTTGGACCTCTGATGGCTAAGGAAGACCCACTCTATAATAAGAAGAGGATCCTTCCCGCCTCGGTCCTTGCGGTGTATTTTACTCACCTCCTTGTCCCACTGAAAGATGACACCGTGGAGGTGTGGCAGGTTTCCCAGGATGATGAAATTGAATGGCAGTTCAGGCACATACCTGTCTGCCTGCCTAGTGGACATTTTTACCTGGACCTTCTCTAACGCCCTCTGCGCTTCTGGGGTGAGCTCCCGCGGAGAACTTAGCTCCTCTCCCCCTTTCAATAAATTGAAAAGAGGGTCTAGGTCCTCGGTGGTCAGGCCTAGCCAGGGCCGCACCCAGTTCAACGCCCCACACAGTTGATGGGCGTCAGCAAGAGTCCTGATTTTAGTTTTGATGGCCAATTTTTGCGGCACAATGGTCCGCTTGCTGATTTCCAGGCCCAGATACTTCCAAGGCAGCATCCTTTGAATCTTTTGTTCCTGCAGCTCGAATCCTGCAACAACCAATGAAGAGATTGTCAGGTCAAGCGCATGGGACAGTACATTCTCGTTCGGGGCGCAGACAAGGACATCATCCATATAGTGGTGGATAATCGCCTTGTCTGCGGCTGCACGCACAGGGGACAGCAAGGAAGAAACATACCGTTGGCAGATGGCTGGGCTGTTCTTAAGGCCCTGCGGCAAAACTTTCCAATGGTACCTTTTCCTCGGGGCCTCTCGGTTGATGGTGGGAACCGAGAACGCGAAGCGTGGGGCATCGTCAGGATGTAGGGGAATTTGGAAAAAACAATCTTTGATATCTATAACTGCCAATTGCCAATCTCGGGGGAGCATTGTTGGGGAAGGCATCCCTGGTTGGAGAGACCCCATATCCTCTATAACATTGTTAATTTGTCTGAGGTCGTGGAGGAGCCGCCATTTGGTCTTGTCAGCCTTCTGGATGACAAAGACTGGAGAATTCCACGGGGATGTGGTCTCCTCGATGTTACCTTTGGCGAGCTGCTCTTCCACTAGCTCATTCAGCGCCTTCAATTTTTGTTTTGAAAGCGGCCACTGTTCCACCCAGACTGGAACATCAGTTTTCCAATTCAGTTTTTGGGTAGGGCGCTTCTCAGCGACCGCCACCCTAAAATCCTGTGAGGGGTCGGGAATGTCAATTGTGACCCCCCACTGTGCCATGAGGTCTCGCCCAAGCAAAGGCTCCTTGTAATCTAAAACAAATGGGCGGAGATTTGCCAATTGCCCATTTGGCCCCTTAATTTGTACAATGCTCTTAGATTGCTTAGCCAATTGGATGCCCCCTACACCTTGCACCGCTCCGGCCACACTTTGCAGAGCCCAATGTGACGGCCACTCCCGTGACGGAATCACCGTTACATCTGCCCCTTTGTACAGGAGACCCCTGATACCAATGGTCTCCTCCCCACCTGCACCTGACAGTCAAGCTGTGGCTTTGAGTTGGAAATCGCCCTCACCCTCCCCACTGAAGGAGCTTCCCCTGTGAGGAAATCGGGGATGGGTATCACCTGGGCTATTGTCTGCCCCTTCGGCAGAAAGACAGGCGGGGAAGTGCAGTGCAGCCAAACCACGAAGCGCTCGGGATCAGAGTCAATGATTCCCGGAGCAACCTCGATCTCGAACGGGGTGTACTTACAATCTCCGATGACTAAGTATCTGTCACCGATCTCATGCCAAGAGCCCTGCTCACTGGGGCTAACCGATAGAAGGTGCCAATTGCTGTCCTTCAGCAGCAGCGACTCAGTGAGCTGTAGTTTGAATGGCTCGCACCGTGAGTTGGTGGTTAGGATGGAATCTGAGAGTTCTATCTCTCTGGGTGTCAGGTCCGGTATATGTGAGTCTGAAGAGACTCTGGTGTCAGTCCTGGTGGGCGAAAAAGACAGATTAGTCCCTGTCCTCTTTCCCCTTCTTCCCCTCCTGGTTCGGGCCACCCAATTTTTGTCCTCACGCTGGGTGGACCCGCGCTCACTCCCTAGTTTTTTTGAATAGTTGGTGTGTTCCCCTGCAACCCCCCATTCCCACCCCCCTGAGTGGCCACGAACTGTTGGAATGCAGCCCGCAGTGGGCAGGCGTGTTGCCAGTGTCCACCTTTGCCGCACAAACTGCAACAGTCTCTTCGCGTCCAAAAGGAGTGCTTTCTGGCTGGCGCTTTTCCTGAGGGACCTCCGGAGTCAAGCGCTGCAGCTCTCGGGGTTCCCCTCTGCTGGTGCTTTGGGGGCTGCTCTGCCGACACGGAGATGAGCGGAACCTTTGCTTCACACACTTGGAGAAAGTCCTGCACGGTGGGCGGAGGCTTGAGTGGCAGGCTGAGAATGGCCGCTTTACACCGATCATTGGCGTTTTTTTGGACCATCATCTCAAGCACGCTTTCCCGAGCTGCCTCCTGCCGCACCTGCGTCTCAATCGCTCGTGTCATTTTTTCAACAAATGTGACAAAAGGTTCCGCGGGTCCCTGCTTAATATCTGCAAAATTGGGCAGTGGTGCCTCTCCCTGCAGCCCTAAAAATGCTTTTTCTGCAGCCAGCTTGACCCTCTCAAGCACTTGGACCGGGATGTGTGCTGCCTGATCCGGAGCCTGTGCCCACTTGCCCTCTCCGCACAGATGGTCGAGGGTGATGGATCCCCCGAGTCATCTGTGGATGTCTCTGCACCTTCCAACATGCCTGGCAGGGCGGTCCGCAGCAGGTCTTTCCATGCTCCCTCCCAGAGCTTGTACTCCGTGGAGGACATGAGGCACGAAAAGAGCTGCCGAAGATCAAAAGGGACCGCGGCTGTACCGGCAAGATTGGCCTTTAACAATCCCCGGAAGTATGGGCTTTCCCTCCCATACTCCGGTGGGCCTTGCAGAGATCTTTGATTACATGTGGGAGAAGGCTGCCAGTTGACACGAGTGACATTCCCACTCCTTGACCTGTCATATGTAACAGGGGCGAGTGAGGGAAGGTCACCCCGGCATGGGCCTATGGCCTCCGGTTCCCCTCTTCCGGTATCCCCACCGTGGGAACCGGATGTGGGACCGTGAGAACCGGAAGTCCAAGGCGGTTCCGGCAGGGCAGGGGTGTGGTCTGTGGGGGTGATGTCATCGCGCAGGGGGTTGGGACAAGGGTGAGCTTTGGTAGGGAGGAGTCAGAGGAGGGGCACAAGGAGGAGGAGGAACAGGAACTCCTGGGAGGTAGGAGGAGTTTGGGAGAGGAAGGGGTTGGTACGACGGGAAGGAAAGGGATTATGGGAAGAAGGAGGGGGGAGGAAGGCGCGAAACACGCGGACGGCCCTGACATGTGGCCGCCGCCATTTTGTGCCTGGGGAGAAAGGAGAGAGGGGAAACGCCATTTTGTGGCGCAGTTTCTGGCTCTGCCAAACTGAACCGAACACGGGGTTTGAAACTGGGGAAGAACGGGACAGGTAGAAGCTCGGGAAACCTGGCCAGGGCTATTCCGAGCATCCAGGGCAGTCCGGCCAAGACTGTCCTGGCGGGGGGATCGGGGTACCCGCGGAGAGCCAGGGCTGCAGGGGGAGTTTTCCCTGCCGATCTCCGGAGGATGCCCGTCTGGGGTGAAGGGGAAGGGGGACAAGGGGAAGGGGAAACTGGGGCAGGCCGTTTCAGTTGTCCTTTCTCCACTTTCGATCTCTCTAAAAGGATAGATCGAATTTGCAAAAGTCCAAAAAATTAATTTGAGGCTTGCTTGTCCCCTGCTCTGCCTAACTGCAGAAACCTTTGGTAGGCGGTGTTCCAAAACTCAACACGCGCCAATCGAGCGGGGGTCACTTCGGGAAAATGGAGGAAGAACAACTGGACAAAGCCTTTGAGCTCCTTTTTAGAAAACTTAAACTCGGAGCCCTTCAACAGCAAAACAAACAACCGAAAAACATCCTTCTCACCAGTTGAGAGCCGCGCGCCCATGCTCAATCAACTGTCACACTCACACACCCCGAAAAGCAAAAGACAAATAACGAAAACAAAAACCGCGACTTAAAACCCGAGTCCGGGGACCAAAGCTCCCCGCGCCCTCGGAGCGCAGCTAATTCCAACAAAGGCCGACAGCGGGGAACAGCCCTGAGCCCACGCGTCAGGTCCCCGCGTCTAAAACGAAAAGCGAAAATAAACTGAGGAAACAAAAGCGGCCGCACTCTGGACACCCTGACCCCGGGAGCGCTTAAGGCAGCTCCGCGGGGGAATGCACTCCTGACTCTTTCGAAAAGAGCCTCCCAGAAATGTGGGGAAACCCAGGGGAGGGAAACCCTTCCAGCTCCCCTAGGGGGTCCCGAAAAGAAAGGTGACGGACTCACCCTGTCCGGTGCAGGCAGTAGAAATGGGGTGGTGGTGGTCCTTCGCCGGAGGAGGACTTCCCTGGGCGCCGGGAAAGCTGCCCTCCTCTCCTGCCAGGAGCAGACTCCGAGGAGCTGCTTCAACTGGCAGGTGCGCGGCTGTCTGAGGCCCTGCAACTCTGCGCGGAGACGTCCAGCACAGGTGAAGGCCAAATCCACGGGGTCCGGCGGTGGTCACAGACAGTCCCGTGGAGAGAGCACACGCCGCTGCACTCGTGGAAGCGTCCAGATGACGCCACGCCTGGCGTGGGCCCCACGTGTTGGGC
>JAJEOU010000115.1:203116-298068 GCA_021534815.1 Acrocephalus arundinaceus | reverse complement strand
TTAAGATAACGAACCAGGGACCTCGAGGGTTGTTGTTTGCACACAGCCCGGATCGGCAGTTCTGAATCTCTTGGGACTCCGAATACAACAAGCTGGAAGGTGGAAAATCCGGGCTGGTTGGATATGATGTTATCAATGCACTTCTAACGTTGGAATTTTTTTTTTAGGCAAATATTGAAGGATGAATGCTATGTATGATGCAGGAAGATCTTCGCTGTATTTTCTTTTGAATTATAGAGCTCCAGGATGTGATGATGTATAATGTTTTTGTTGTTAAAAGTAAAAACGGGTTGGAGTTTTTTTGGATTAATTTTTGTAACAAGTCGAAACTTGGACCATCCAGAGTTCGGAGGCGAGTCATCTCCGGTCCTGCATTCCTACATTAACCAAATGAGAGATTGCTTGAACCAAAAGCTACAAAAAAACGAATTTAATTGAACTTCTGTTACCAGAAATTTTATCCAATGAAGATGTCACAAAAGCGCACTCAAGGCGAGAAGACTTATATGGGACCTGTACACATCAGAGGGAATGGAGCCACCCTCAGATGGATCTACCAGACATAACTCTATGGTGGCTTCGGGGGGGGAGTTCAAACTGAACAAGTAGATTCATTCTCAACAGGAATGTTTGAATCATGCATGTGAATTTTAATAAATATACAACAGGCTGTAATTTTATAGGAAGCGAGCTTTTTTTTGGTTAGCAGTGTTGCTCTCGGTTGAGAGGCACAAACCACAGCCCGGCCAAATATTTGCGTTTTTCATCTGACTCCTAGATTGTCATATTTTTATTATTTTTATTAAACAGCTTTTTCCAATTGTTTCCGTTAAGGAGAGTTGACCCCTCGGTCTGTTTCACCATGAGCTTAAATCAGAGGCCTTGGGGTGGTGAGCGTGGTGTGAAAGTGAAGGGGGGAGTTGTGGTTTGAGTGTCAAGGTAGAAAAGGCATTTTGTGGTTATGGTGTGAAATGTGTGGGAAACTGGGCTATAGGATTAAATTATAAAGCATCTGTTTTAATGAACAAATGGAAAAAAGATGGAAAAGGGGCTTTTTGTTAACCTACTATCAAGAAATCAACTATAAATAATATATTTATACTTTTCTGTCAATTATTTATAAATTATAATTTAATATAAAATGAAGTAATTTTTATCACAGTATACAATTATACAATAATATATATATTTCAGGTATAGACTATCTAATAGCAATAATAATAGCTAAAAGTTTAGTTTGCGCCTTGACTGAAAGTGCTACTCTCATTGAGCCTAGAGGTGTGTTTTAATATTGAAGGGTCTATCTGACACTTGAGCTATTTATCTTGTCAGTGGAATAAGATGACTTATGAACACAAGAGGACATCTCAAGTCATGCTCCACTACACATTAAAAACATAGTGAGTGAGGCGACAGAGCTGGATCAATCTCCAGAAAGCATAAACTGTGAAGTGATCCGATTCCCTGAAAACTGAGGAGAGATGTGGACGCAGCTGGGAACCTCTCACACCAACAAAACTCTGCTCTCTCAGTTGCTTAATACCATGGCGCCAACTGAGGAGGGCACTGAGGATGGACACTCCTACACTCTCTCTGGTGGTGTTTGCTTTTGAAGATCGCACCCACATCAATACTGTATGACCAGTCTTCTCTCTCTCTCTGCTGTCCTTGTTCTTGTTTGTTTGTCTTGTTACACACACTAGGAAAGAACTGTTACTCCTATCCCCATACCTCTGCCTGAGAGCCCCTTTAATATCCTAAATTACAATAATGAGAAGGGAGGGGATTTGAATTTTCCATTTCCTAGGGAGGCCATGCCCCTCCTTAGCAGATACCTGTGTTTGAAACCAAGACAGATTGAGCTGAGGTGGGAACAAGCCACTTTGAGGTGGGATTGAATTGTTTTTAGTGGAATTTGAGTGGTTTCAGGTAACAGATTGATCCCTCTTGGCTTTCGAGTGTAAAAGATGGAGAAGAGCAAAAAAATTAAAACCAAAAGAAAGGATAAACAGTCAGGTGTCTTCCATACACGGATCCCAGGCAATGTGGGTCACAGGGCTCTGCCCAACGTGGCTCCTCCACTGGGGGATGGAGCTGGAGCAGCGCACGAAGCTCTTCCCACAGTCGAGCACTCACAGGGCTTCCCTTAGTGGTGCCTCTGTTGGTGTCTGGTCAAGTGAGGCTCTGTATGAAGCTCTTCCCACACTGGGGACACTCGTAGGGCCTCTCCCCGGTGTGGATGCGCCGGTGGGTGATGAGGTCGGAGTTGTGCTTAAAGCCCTTCCTGCAGTCAGGGCAGCGGAAAGGCCTCTCCTCTCTGTGAATCCGCTGGTGTACAAGGAGCTGAGTGCTGGTCCGAAACCCCTTCCCACACTCGGAACACTTGTAGGGTCTCTCCCCCAGTGTGGATCTTCTGGTGGAATGATAGCTGGCCTCTTTGGTTGAAGCCCTTCCCACATTCCCCCACACTTGTACGGCTTCTCCACGTGTGGATGTTCTGGTGCTGGATTAGGTTGGACCTCCATCTGAAGCTCTTCCACATTCCACACACTCGAAGGGCCTCTCCCCAGTGTGGATCCTCTGGTGCTGGAGCAGGCTGGCTCCACTGTAAAGCTCATCCCACATTCCCCACACTCGTGGGTCCTCTCACCGGTGTGGGTCCTCTGGTGGAGGTTTAGGCTGGAGCTATCTCTGAAGCACTTCCCACACTCCCCACACTTGTACGGCTTCTCTCCAGTGTGGATGCGCAGGTGGATGATGAGGGTTTCATTGCGCCTAAAGCCCTTCCCACAGTCGGGGCAGCGGAAGGGCCTCTCCTCTGTGTGAATCTGCTGGTGCTGGATGAGATTGGTGCTGAACAAAAACCCCTTCCCACACTTGGAACACTTGTAGGGTCTCTCCCCAGTGTGAATCCTCTGGTGGCAGATCAGGTCAGACCTCCACCTGAAGCTCTTCCCACACTCCGAGCACTTGTGGGGCTTCTCCCCATCACGAAGCTGCTCATGCACCACCAGCTCCGAGCTCTGCCTCCATCTCCGGCCGCCTGTCCGGCACATGCTGGGGCTTTCCCCCTCACACCCTCCCGAGCTGCCTTTGCAGCCCCTCCTCCTGCGGGATCCCCGCGCCTTTTCCTCCCCGTTGCATTCCTGCGCTGCCCTGGAGCCGCTCAAAACGGCCTCTGCCACCACGTTCTGCCGCGGCCATTTGTCCTCCCTGCTCTCCATGCTCAGCTCCTTGCCTGCGGGAGGAAGGACAACGACACGATGGCATTTGCCTCCGTGCCACACGCAAGGGGAAGGAGATCCCCCATTTACTCGGGCCCTGCCCTCCCCACGCTGCTGCCACTCCCTGCAACCCGAAAAGCTCCCCCCTCTTCTGTCTCCTTCTGACTATACCAGGGGTAACTGGGGGCACCTGGGATCACACTGGGATCAACAGGGAACAACTGGAACTATGCTGGGGCTACTGGGATCACACTGGGAACCGCTTGGGTCCATGCTGGGGAGAACTGGGATCATACTGATGGTGAGGGCAATCATACTGGCATTGACTGGGAGTGGCTCTGAGCAACTGGAATCACACTGAGAGCAACTGGAAGGAGATCGAGTTATTGGAGCGTCCTGGGGGTGACTGGGGTATACTGGGAGTGACTGGGAGCCATGGGGGTCATAATGGAGGCTACTGGGGTCATGCTGGCATTGACAAGGAGCAACTGGGATCACACTGGGAGCCAATGGCATCAGACTGGGAGAGAATGGGAGAGACTGGAATTAGACTGCAAGTGACTGGAATCATACTGGGATCATACTGGGAGTGGCTGCAATCATACTGGGATTAGAGCGGCTGTCAATGGACCCTGACTGGGGCTTACTGGGAGCTACCAGGCCCGGCCTCGGAAAAAAATGGGGACACACCGGGAGGATCTGGGAGGAACTGGGAGGCATCTGCAGGCAAGGGAATGACGCTGAGGTAACTGGGAGTGACTTGGAATGACGATGAGAATTTTCAGGGAAACTGGGATATACTGGGAGTGTCGGAGACCATAGGGGTGGTGACTGGCACCGAACTGGGAGTGAGTGGGGGAGGAACTGGGACCAGGCTGGGGGAAACTGGGGACAATGGTGAGTGACAGGGGCCCTGCTGGGAGACACTGCGATCATACTGGGAGTGACTGGGATGATGCTAGGGGCAACTGGGAGAACTGGGAAAACTGCGGATGAAAGCGATTTGTGTAAAGACGAATCAGTTTAAAAATTTCTGTCTACCTTGATTTAAGCGGTTTTGTTCGCCTTTGCCCGGGGAAAAAGACTTTTGTTTCCAGGCCATTGTTCCACCAGCTGGGGGCACATAAACTCCACATTTTAACAGACCGGGAGCAGCCCGGGGGCTCAAGGGCCATCAGCGGCCATTAAGGGAACATCCACCCCAGCCTGTGCCTCGGGCAGGATTGGAGACACCGCTGGGAAAGACTGAGGAGAAATTCAAGGCATCAGGATCGAATTAACATCAAAAGGGAAGAAACACGAACCCAATAGAAGACTAAATACAAAGGACTTAGTATTTGCACCTCGAGACCAGTGAAAAGCGACCCAGTTCATTTACATAGGTTTACACGACAAAAAAGATCTGAAAAATCTACTAAAACCGGTGTGTTATGGAATGATTCTCTCGGCACAGCCGAACTGTGTGTGGATGAGATGATTTCTGTGGTACATCCTGGTGAGAAGAACATCCAGCCCGGAGAATAAAGTCATGCCTTGAATCTCGAACCTTAAAAATGTTCTTTGGAGGGTTTAGGGTTTTTCTGGACTTTCGGTGACAGTGGGAGGGACGGAATGAAACTGGGACGGTGCTGGGGGCAAATGACACCGTAACAAGGAATGACTGGGAGTGACTGGGCTCATATTGGGAACAGCCCTTTCCAGAACCCGGAGCCGTGAACCCCTTTCCCAGCAGCGGCACCCCCGAACCCCTTGCCCGCCCAGCCCGCCCCTCCAGCCCCAGCAGCCCCCGCCGGGCTCCCGACAAGCCCAGGGCTCCCCCCCTCTCGGCCTCCCCGCTTGGCGCTTCTGGGGCTCTCCTCTCTCGCCCGTCCCGCTCACGGACAAACCTGCTGGGCCCCGGCCCCCGACCCGCCTCTGCCCACACCGCCAACCCCCAAAAACACCGCCCGGGGAGCCCCCGATCTCCCCCCAAGGGGCACCTGCGCCTCGCCTTGGGAGCCCTGCCAGCTCCAAACATCCCCCACTAAAAACCCCAAACCCACGGACCCGCCCCTCCCCCCCACCGGGAGATTCGGGCCGAGCTCCCCCTCCCCGGGCACCTGCGGGATGCCGCCGATGCTCCCCGGGCCTGCTGCGGCTCCCCGGAGCGCTGGAGCCGCCCGAAACCTCCGCTCGTCTTCTCCTCCCGCTCCCGGCTGCCGCTCCGCCTCTTCCTCCCTCCCTCCTCCTCCTCGCCCGCTCCGAGCCCCGAACTGGGAGGGCGGGGCCAAGGAAAGGGCGGGAACCGTGAGGGGAAAGGGGCGGGGTCAGGGACAGGGCGGGAAACCGTGAGGGGAAAGGGGCGGGGCCTCGGGGACGCTCGGTCCTAAAACGCCCCGTTTCGTCTAAAATTATGAAAATAAGCCTAAAATTTCCAAAGGGGCTGAAAATCCACCCTAAAGCTGTTTCGGTTTGGCCTGTAATCGACCAAAGAGGCCTAACATCTCCAAAAAGTGGTCTAAAATAACTCAACGGGACCTAAAATTCAACCTAAATCTACATGGTTTAGCCTAAAATTTGTCAAATGCATTTCAAATCATAGAAAAGCATCTAAAATGAAAAATATGGGGCCTAAAACCGCGCAAATTGGTTTAAAACCTCCAAAATGGCCTCAAATCACCCTTCACTCATCAAAATTGGCCCAAAATCCAGCTCAAATGTACCCAGTTTGCCCTAAAATCACCCAAAGGGACTTAAAGTCCACCCCAAAACCCACCAGATTTGGACTAAAATCATCCAAAGCCGCCTAAAATCCACCCTAACCCTGCGCAGTTCAGCCAAAAATTACCCAAGCAGGCCTAAAATCTCCAGGACCGAGACTGAGACCTAGAACAGCACCAGAACCGGCACCAGCACCAAGACTGAGACCGACACCAGAACCGAGACCTGCAACGCTCTGGGACCGGCACTGGGACTGAGACCAAAACCAGCACCAGAAAAGGCGAAGGGACCAAACTGAGACCAAGGCTGACACTGGGACCGGTACTGGGAGCACTTCGGAACCGGCACCAGAAGCGCTCCAGGACTGCGGCCAGAACTGAGACCGGGAGAACTCCAGAACGGAGACCGAGAGCGGCACCAGAACCAGCACCAAGACTGGCGCTGCTCCAGGACCAGGACCAAGACTGGGATTTGTACTGGGAACATTCCAGGACCAACGGGAACCGGCAACAGGACCAGGAGGGCTCTGAGACTGAGACAGGGACTGAAACTGGAACTGGCACCGGCACAGAGTCTGGCACCGCTCTGGGATCGAGATCAACACTGGGACCAGAATCAGCACCGGGAATGCTCTGGGACTGACACTGAGACTGGAACTGGGATGGGGATGGGACCCGGAATTGGTGAGGGATTGGCCCCAGCATGGCCACGGGACCGCTGCGTTCAATCCGGGAGTTTTGGCCGTGTCCCAATGCAGGAATGGGAGTGACTGAGTGGGACCCTCGGGGATGGCAGAGAGCCCTGGGCGGGGCGGCACTGCCTTGGTTTGCATCGTTCCCATACAGCCATCCCAGTCCATATGATCCCAGTTTGAATGATCCCAGTTTGTATGATCCCAGTCTCGACAGTTCAGATCAGGATGGACCCAGTCTGCACAATCCCAGTCCTACAAGGTCCCAGCCCGCAGGATCCCACTCTGGATGCTCCTGCATGGCACACACTCCAAGGCTCTGCAATGCCAGTGCCCAGCAAGGAAAAGATCTTCCTGCCCCCCTTCAAGGCAAAGCTCTCCAGAAGGGGCCCAAAGCCAAGGGCACCAAGATCCTACAGGGACATTGCACTGCCAGCCCCCAGAACTTCAGCCATGCTCCTTGGAGCTCCTGCCTTGGGAATTCACTCAGGCCAGGGGGTTGGCTGGGAGCTGCCCTGGCTCAAGGGAGACACTGAGAGACAAACAGAGCAGGCACAGAGAGGCACCAGAGAAAGGAGGACACAGGCACAAGCAGCTGAGAAGGTGGCACTGAAAACAGAACTGACACTGACTGAAAATGAATGGGACAGGAATCAAGAACTCCCAAAGGTTTATTTACTATTGAAACACATCCCACCCAGCCAGCCCCAAACAATCCCGATCCCACCACTCCAAATCTGGATCCCACTTCTCCCAATCTCCTGGCAACCCCATCTCACCCTGGAGGCTGTGGAATCCAGGAAGTTTGGCGTGGGATTGAGTTTTTCTGAGGTGGGAACAAGGTACTTTGAGATGGGATTGAGCCCTTTTGGGCTGAAATTGAGTTGTTCTCTGTGGGATTAGAGTGGTTTTGAGATGACAGACTGATCAATTTGTCTTGGCTTTTGGTCTATAAAGAGAAGAGAAAATCATTGAGGCCAAAACAAAAAGTTAACCAGCCAGGTGTCTTCCCCACATGGATCCCAGGCAATGTGGGTCACCAGGGCTCTGCCCAACGTGGCTCCTCCACTGGGGGATGGAGCTGGAGCAGCGCACGAAGCTCTTCCCGCACTGGGGGCACTCGCAGGACTTCCCTTACTGGTGCCTTTGTTGGTGTTGGATCA
Source organism: Acrocephalus arundinaceus (assembly GCA_021534815.1). Lineage (NCBI taxonomy): Eukaryota > Metazoa > Chordata > Aves > Passeriformes > Sylviidae > Acrocephalus > Acrocephalus arundinaceus. The sequence goes on along the minus strand of JAJEOU010000115.1, from coordinate 290,290 downwards.
AGTCAGAGCTTTGTATGAAGCTCTTCCCACACTGGGGACACTTGTAGGGCCTCTCCCCGGTGTGGATGCGCCGGTGGATGGTGAGGTGATCTTTGCGCCTGAAGCGCTTCCCGCAGTCAGGGCAGTGGAAGGGCCTCTCCTCTGTGTGCGTGTGCTGGTGTACAAGGAGATGGGACCTGGTCCGAAACCTCTTCCTGCATTTATTACACTCGTAGGGCCTCTCCCCAGTGTGGATCCGCTGGTGGATGATCAGGTCAGTCCTCAACCTGAAGCTCTTCCCGCATTCCTCACAGTTGTACGGCCGTTCCCCAGTGTGGATCCTCTGGTGCTGGATCAGAGTGGCTTTGTCTCTGAAGCTCTTCCCACATTCCTCACAGCTGTATGTCCTTTCCCCAGTGTGGATCCTCTGGTGCTGGATCAGAGTGGCTTTGTCTCTGAAGCTCTTCCCACATTCCTCACACGCGTGGGGCTTCTCCCCGGTGTGGATACGCCGGTGGATGACGAGGGTGTTGTTGTGCTTGAATCCCTTCCCGCAGTCAGGGCAGCAGAAAGGCCTCTCCTCTGTGTGCGTGTGCTGGTGTACGAGGAGACGGGACATGGTCCAAAACCTCTTCTTGCATTTATCACACTCGTGGGGCCTCTCCCCAGTGTGGATTCGTCGGTGGGTGATGAGGTTGGAGCTGGACTTGAAGCCCTTCCCGCAGTCAGGGCAGTGGTAGGGCCTCTCCTCTATGTGTGTCTCCTGATGTACAAGGAGCTTGTTGCTGGTGCAAAAGCCCTTCCCACACTCAGAACACTCATAGGGTCTCTCCCCAGCGTGAATCTTCTGGTGGACGATCAGGTTGCCTCTGTGTCGGAAGCTCTTCCAACATTGCCCACACTTGTACGGCCTTTCCCCAGTGTGGATGTTCTGGTGCTCGATCAGGCTGGACTTCTGTCTGAAGCTCTTCCCACATTCCAGACACTCAAAGGGCCGTTCCTTGGTGTGGATCATCTGGTGCCTGATCAGTTGAGAGTGCAACTTGAAGCTCATCCCACATTCCCCACACTTGTGGGGCCTCTCCCCGGTGTGGGTCCTTTGGTGCTGAAACAGTTGGGAGCGCAACCTGAACTTCACTCCACATTCCCCACACTCGTGGGGCCTCTCCCTGGTGTGGACCCGCTTCTGGTGCTGGAGCAGGGTGGAGCCATCTCTGAAGCTCTTCCCACATTCCTCGCACTCGTAGGGTCTTTCCCCAGTGTGGATCCTCTGGTGCTGGATCAGCTGGAAACTCTTCCTGAAGCTCTTGCCACATTCCCCACACTCATGGGGCCGTTCGTCCGTGTGAATCCTTTGGTGTCGGAGAAGGTGGCACCGCCAGGTGAAGCTCTTGGCACACCCGAAGCACTTGTGGGGCTTCTCCCGATCACCAAGCTCCTCATGGAACTCCAGCTCAGAGCTCTGGCTGCCTTCCCTGCTCACATTGGGTCCTTCCCCCCCACATCCTCCCGATCCATCTTTGTAGCCTCTTCCCATGAGGGATCCCCGCGCCTTTTCCTCCCCGTTGCATTCCTGTGCTGCCCTGGAGCTGCTCAAAACGGCCTCTGCCACCAGGTTCTGCCGCGGCCATTTGTCCTCCCTGCTCTCCATGCTCAGCTCCTTGCCTGCGGGAGGAAGGACAACGACACGATGGCATTTGCCTCCGTGCCACACGCAAGGGGAAGAAGATCCCCCATTTACTCGGGCCCTGCCCTCCCCACGCTGCTGCCACTCCCTGCAACCCGAAAAGCTCCCCCCTCTTCTGTCTCCCCACTTACGGACACTGGCACTGACTGGGCTCACTCTGGCAGTGCCCGGGAAACTCGAACCACACGGGGGAGGCAACCGGGCTCATCCCAGGAGCAGCCACTTCCAGCACTGGCACCCCCGAACCCCTTGCCCGCCCAGCCCGCCCCTCCAGCCCCAGCAGCCCCCGCCGGGCTCCCGACAAGCCCAGGGCTCCCCCCCTCTCGGCCTCCCCGCTTGGCGCTGCTGGGGCTCTCCTCTCTCGCCCGTCCCGCTCACGGACAAACCTGCTGGGCCCCGGCCCCCGACCCGCCTCTGCCCACACCGCCAAGCCCCAAAAACACCGCCCGGGGAGCCCCCGATCTCCCCCCGAAGGGCATCTGCGCCTCGCCTTGGGAGCCCTGCCAGCTCCAAACATCCCCCACTCAAAACCCCAAACCCAGAGACCGCTTCCTCCCCTCCCCTCCTCCCCGATATTTGTGGGGAGCTCCCCCTCCTCGGGCACCTGCGGGATGGCGGTGAGCCGGGACGCTCCCCGGGCCTGCTGCGGCTCTCCGAAGCGCTGGAGCCGCTCGATTCCTCCTATGCCCTTCTCCTTCTTCCTGCTGCCGCTCCGCCTCTTCCTCCCTCCCTCCTCCTCCTCGCCCGCTCCGAACCCTGAACTGCAATGGAGGGGCCAAGGAAAGGACGGGAACCGTGAGGGGAAAGGGGCGGGGTCAGGGACAGGGCGGGAACCGTGAGGGGAAAGGGGCGGGGTCAGGGACAGGGCGGGAATCGTGAGGGGAAGGCGGGCGGCCAAGGGGACGCTCGATCCTAAAAGGGCCCGGTTTGGCCTAAAATCATAGAATGTGACTTTTTTATGTCACTTGCCCATGGGGGACCAAAATCTCACCCGGAATCCCTGCGGGATTGGCTCCAGGATCGCTGCGGGACCGCCGCGTTCTCTCCCAGGAGTTTTGGCCGCGCCTCCAGTCGTGACCGCAGGGACCGGTAGGGACCGGGAAGGAACGGAGGGAGCCCTGGGCGGGGTGTGACCGCCTCGGTTCGCATCGCTCCGGGACAGCCATCCCGGTCCATATGATCCCAGTTTGTATGATCCCAGTCCATAGGATCCCAGTCCAGGTTATCTCAGTCTCTTTTATTTTGATGTATATGATCCAAATCCATAGGGTCCCAATCCACACTTTCCCAGTCCATAGGATCCCAATCCATAGGGTCCCAGTCTGGGTTATCTCAGTCTCTACGGTCCTGATTCCAATCCATAGGGTTACAATCCATAGGATCCCAATCCACACGATCGCAGTCCACAGAATCCCAATCCAGGTTGTCCCAGTCCCTATGACCCTGATCTATATGATCCAAATCCATAGGATCCCAGTCCATAGGATCCCAGTCCATAGGATCCCAGTCCCACATTATCCCAGTCTCTATGGCCCTGATCTATATGATCCAAATCCATAGGATCCCAATCTGGGTTATCCCAGTCCCAGGTTGTCCCAGTCTCTGTGGTCCTGATCCCAGTCCATAGGGTCCCAATCCATAGGATCCCAGTCTGCCGGGTCCTGATCCATATGATCCCAGTTTCTTGGGAACTGTGGGGAACTGGGATAACTGGGGAGCTGAGATAACGGATAATGGGGAAACTGGGATAATGGGGGGACTGGGATAATGGGGAAACTGGGATAACTGGGATAATGAGGAAACTGGGATAATGGGGAGGGAACTGGGATAATGGGAAACTGGGATAATGGGGGGGGGACTGGGATAATGGGGAAACTGGGATAATGGGAAACTGGGATAACTGGGAGAGTGGGATAACCGTGAACTGGGATAATGGATAAACTGGGATAACTGGGATGATGGGGGAACTGGGATAATGGGGGGGAAACTGGGATAATAGGGGGAAAACTGGGATAATGGGAAAACTGGGCTAATGGGGGAAACTGGGATAACTGGGATAATGGGGAGAACTGGGATAACTGGAATAACTGGGAGAACTGGGATAATGGATAAACTGGGATAACTGGGATGATGGGGGAACTGGGATAATGGGGGGAACTGGGATAACTGGAATAACTGGGAGAACTGGGATAATGGATAAACTGGGATAACTGGGATGATGGGGGAACTGGGATAATGGGGGGGAAACTGGGATAATAGGGGGAAAACTGGGATAATGGGAAAACTGGGCTAATGGGGGAAACTGGGATAACTGGGATAATGGGGAGAACTGGGATAACTGGAATAACTGGGAGAACTGGGATAATGGGAAACTGGGATAACAGGAGGGAACTGGGATAATGGGGGAAACCGGGATAACAGGGAGAGTGGGATAATGGGGAACTGGGATAATGGATAAACTGGGATAACTGGGATAACTGGGCTAATGGGGGAACTGGGATAATGGGGGAACTGGGATAATGGGGGAAACTGGGATAACTGGGAGAGTGGGATAATGGGGAACTGGGATAATGGATAAACTGGTTTAACTGGGAGAGTGAGGTAATGGGGAACTGGGAGAATGGGAGGAACTGGAGAACAGGAAAAACTGGGATAATGGATAAACTGGGATAACTGGGAGCATGGGATAACGGGGAGAACTGGGATAATGGAGAAACTGGGATAACTGGGAGAGTGGGATAATGGTGAACTGGGATAATGGATAAACTGGGATAACTGGGATAACTGGGATAACAGGGAGCACGGGATAACGGGGAGAACTGGGATAACTGGGATAACTGGCATCATGGGAATTCTGGGATAATGGGATAGACCAGAAATTCCAGGATGACGGGAAAAATTGGGAATGTTGGGATACCAGAAATTCCAAGAAAACTGGAAATGTCGGGATAACAGAAATTCCAGGATAAGGGGAAAACTGGGAATGTCGGGACACCAGAAATTCCAGGATAACGGGAAAATTGGGATACCAGAAATTCCAGAATAACGGGAAAATTGGGAATGTCGGGATAGAAGAAATTCCAGGATAACGGGAAAATTGGAATACCAGAAATTCCAGGATAACGAGCATTCCGGGATACCAGAAATCCCGGGATAAACGGGAATTCCGGGATAACAGAAAATCCGGGATCACGCTGCCCTATCCCCATCCCGGTTTGGGATTTTTTTGGAATTTTTGGGATTTTGGGGGGGAATTTTTTGGGAAGGAGGGGAGGGGCGTGTCCCGCTGCGGGAGGGGGAGGGGCGCGGCCGGGGGGGGGGGGGGGGGGCGCGGGCGGCTCCGAGCGGCTCCGAGCGGCGGCGGCGGCGGCAGCGACCCCTCCCCGACCCCTTCCCCATCCCCCCCCCCCCCAAAATTTGGGACCGGGAACCCCCCCCAGGACCCCCTTCCCCCATCCCAACATTCCCAGAATTCCCGACATTCCCAGAATTCCCAGAATTCCTCGGCCGGGCAGGTGATGGGGATGGGGGATTTGGGGGGTTTTATTTGGGATTTTTGGGGGGTTCTGGGGGAGATTTTGGGGGGAATTTTGGGGGGGTCTCGGGTGGGGTTGGGGGATGGGATGGGGGGGTCCCTCAAGGTCACGGGCGGGAAGGGCCGGGCCGGGAGCAGGGAGGGATTGAGGGAATTCGGGGGGGATTTGGGGAATTTGGGGGATTTGGGGAATTTGGGGGGGATTTTGGGAATTTATGGGGGGGAATACGGAGGGAATTTGGGGAGAATTCCGGCGGATTTGGGGGAATTTTAAGGGAACTCGGGAGATTTGGGGGAATTTGGGGAAGATTTTGGGGAATTTTGGGGGAATTCGGGGAAGATTTGGGGGGAATTCGGGGGATTTGGAGGGGGATTTTGAGAGAATTTGGGGGATTTGGGGGGAATTCGGGGAAGATTTGGGGGGAATTCGGGGAAGATTTGGGGGGGAATTCAGGGGATTTTGGGGGAATTTTGGGGAAGAATTTGGGGGAATTTTGGGGGAATTCGGGAGGATTTGGGGCGAATTCGGGGGATTTGGAGGGGGATTTTGAGAGAATTTGGGGGGACTTGGGAAGAATTTGGGGGAATTCGGGGGGATTTTGGGGGAATTCGGGGGATTTCGGGGGGATTTTGAAAGAATTTTGGGGGAATTCGGGGGGATTTGGGGAGATCCGGGGGATTGGGGGGAGATTTTGAGAGAATTTGGGGGGATTGGGGAAGAATTTGGGGGAATTCAGGGGGATTTGGAGGAAGTTTGGGGGAATTCGGGGAAGATTTAGGGAGAATTTTAGGGATTTGGGGAATTTGGGGTTTTTAGGGGGGCTGTGGGGGGATTTGGGGGTTTTGGGGGGGTTTGAGGGGTCTCGGAGGATTTTAGGGGGTCTGGGGGGGTCTTAGGAGATTTTAGGGGGCTTGAGGGGGGTCTGGGGGAGTTTTGGGGTCCTGGGGATTCTCAAACGATTTTGGGGGTCTCAGAGGGGTCTCGATTTATTTTGGGTGTCTCATAGGATTTTGAGGAGGGGTCTCAGAGGATTTTGGGGGGCTGAGGAGGGATTTGGGGGGGTCTCAAGAGGTCTCGATGGATTTTGGGTGTCTCAGGGGGATCTCTGAGGATTTTGGGAGGCTAAGGAGGGATTTTGGGGGTCTCAGGAGGAATTTTGGGGGTCTCATGATGAATTTTGGGGGCCTCAGGAGGGATCTTGGGGTCTCAGGGGGATCTTGGTGGATTTTGGGGTGTCAGGAGGGATTTGGGGGTCTCAGAGCATTTTGGGGAGGGGTCTGAAAAGATTTGAGGGTCTTGGGGGTCTCAGGGGATTTTGGGGGTTTCAGGAGGGATTTTGGGGGTCTCAGGAGAGTCTTGATGGATTTTGGGGGTCTCGGGGGGGGATTTTGGGGAAGGGTCTCAGAGGATTTTGGGGAGGGGTCTCAGAGGATTTGGTGGTCTCAGAAGATTTTGGGGGTCTCAGAGAATTCTGGGGTCTCTCAGCCCCTTCTGAGGAGCTTAAACAACTTTGTGACATCTCTGCCCCCCCCAAAAAAAATTTGAATTTCTCCCAAAATCTCTTCCAGACCCCTCTGAGCTCGTTGTGGGACCCCTCCCCAAATTTGGGGACCCCCAGCCCCCCCCATGGCGGCCGAGCTGGACAACGCCGAGCCTGCCCCTCCCCCCAACAACAACAATGGCCCCTGGGACCCCCCGGACCCCCGAGCCTGGGGGGACCCCAAAATCTTTGAGTGCTCCCGGATCAAAGCCTTGGCAGGTGGGTGAAGACCCCTCCCCCCAAAAAATCCCAAAAAACTTGTTGGATTATCCAAAAAAAATCCTCAAAAAATTCCCAATCACACCCCAAAAATTCCCAGATTTTCCCCTCAAAAGCCCCCCCAAAAAATCCCCCCAAAAATTCTTGGATTACCCCCCAAAATCCTCCAAAAATTCCCTATCACACCCAAAAAATTCTCAGATTTTCCCCCAAAATTCCCCAAAAAAATCCCCCAAAATCTTTCAACCCCCCCAAAAAAACTTTGGATCATCCCCAAAAAACCTGAAAAAATTCCTGAGGTGCCACCCCCAAAATTCTCTGATTTTTCTCCCAAAATCTTTCAAAAAAAACCCCAAAATCTCTCAATTCCCACAAAAAAATAACCCCAAATCCCTCAGATTTCCCCCCAAAACACCTGGACTCCTCCCCAAAAAACCCCAAAAATCCCCACACACCCCAAAAAAACCTCCCAGCCCCCCCCCCAAAAAAACCCAATCCCCCCAACTCCTCCAAAATCCCAAGACCTCAAAAAACCTCCCAGATACCCCAAAGAAAACTTCCCAGTCCCCCCAAAAACCTTCCCTGACCCCAAAAAACCTTCCCAGACCCCCCCCAAACCTTCCTAGACACCCCCAAAATCTTCCAAGATCCCCCCAAAAACCCAGAACCCCCCAGACACACCTAAAAAACTTTTCAACCCTCCCCCAAAAAAACCCCAAAACCTCCAGACACCCCCAAAACCTTCCCAGACACCCCAAAAACCTTCCCAGACACCCCAAAAAACTTCCCAGACCCTTCCACCAAAAAAACCCCAAAGTCCTCCAGACATCCCAAAAAAACTTCTCAACCCTCCCTAAAAACCCCCCAAAACTCCGGACACCCTAAAAAACTTTCCAGATCCCCCAAAAACTTCCCAGACACCCAAAAACCTTCCCAGATCTCCCCTAAAAAACCTTTGAGGGGGTCCTCAGTTCCACAGGGGTCTCATGGTGTTTTTGGGGTGAATTTGGGGTGAATTTGGGTGGATTTGGGGTGACCTCAATGTCCCCCCAGATGAGTGGGATGCGGTGCAGGAGAAGACCTTCACCTGGAGGCTCCTGAGTTCCATGGGGGTCTTGGGGTGGTTTTGGGGTCTCAGGGTGGTTTTGAGGTCTCAGGTTGAATTCAGGGTGGCTTTGGGGTGGATTTGGGGTGACCACTTGGACCACTTTGACCACGTGAAGGCCCACCTGGAGGCTCCTGAGTTTCATTGGGATCTCAAGGTGGTTTTGGTGTCTCAGGGTGGTTTTGGGGTCTCAGGTTGAATTCAGGGTGGATTTGGGGTGACCACTTGGTTGACCAAGTGGGTGAAGGCCTACCTGGAGGTTCTTGAGTTCCATGGGGGTCTCAAGGTGGTTTTGGGGTCTCAGGGGGGTTTTGAGGTCCCAGGTTGAATTTAGGGTGGGTTTGGGTGGATTTGGGTGGATTTGGGGTGACCACAATGGTGGATTTGGGGTGATCACTTGGTTCACCAAATGGATGCAGGCCCACTTGGAGGCTCCTGAGTTCCATGGGGGTCTCAGGGTGGTTTTGGGGTCTCAGAGTGGTTTTGAGGTCCCAGGTTGAATTCAAGGTGATTTTGGAGTGAATTTGGGTGGATTTGGGATGACCCTGATGTCCCCCCAGATGAGCGGGACGCGGTGCAGAAGAAGACCTTCACCAAGTGGGTGAACGCCCACCTGGCGCGCGCCGCCTGCCGTGTCGGGGACCTGTACTCGGACCTGCGTGACGGCTTCGTGCTCACACGGCTGCTGGAGGTGCTGTCGGGGGAGACCCTGGTGAGGAGATCCACAGCGGCGTCTTCACCATCATCATCGTTGTCATTGTTATCATCATCGTCATCATCATCGTTGTCATCTTTTTATTATCATCATCATCATCGTTGCCATGAGTGGCATTGTTGTCATTGTCGTCCTCTACTGTCATCATTGCCTTGAGTGGCGTCATCTTCATCATCATTCTCTGTCATCTTCATGATCATCACTGTCATCATCATCATCACCATCATTCTCTATCATCATCGTCATCGTTGCCATGAGTGGCATCGTTGTCATTGTCGTCCTCTACTGTCATCATTGCCATGAGTGGCGTCATCTTCATCATCGTTCTCTGTCATCTTCATCATCATTATCATCATTGTCATCATCGTCATCATCATCATTGACATCATTGCCATGAGTCATCATCATCATCATTGTTCTCTGTCATCTTCATCATCATCATCATCGTTACCATGAGTGACATCATTGTCATTGTCGTCCTGTGCTGTCATCATTGCAATGAGAGGCGTCATCATCATCGTCGTCGTCATCATCATTGTTATCATCATTGCCCTGAGTGACATCATCATTTCCATGAGCATCGTCATGGGCTTCGTTATCATCACCACCAGCGTTGGCATCATCATCTTCATTGTCATCTCCATGACTGTCATTGTGAGGATCATCATCTTCATCATCTACCATCACCATCATCTTCATCATCATCTCCATGACCATTGTTGGGATCGTCACCATCACCATCACCTTCATCATTATCTCCATGACCGTCATTGTGAGGATCACCTTCATCATCATCTCCATCACCATCATTGGGAGGATCATCATCATCATCATCTACCATCACCATCACCTTCATCATCATCTCCATGACCATCATTGTGAGCATCATCACCTTCATCATCATCTCTGTGACCATACTTGTGAGGATGAACATCTTCATTATCATTTCTGTGATCATCATTGTGAGCATCATCATCTTCATCATCATCTCCATGACCATCGTTGTGGGGATCATCATCATCTACCATCATCATCATCTTCATCATCATCTCCATGACCATCATTGTGAGCATCATCACCTTCATCATCATCTCTGTGACCATACTTGTGAGGATGAACATCTTCATCATCATTTCTGTGATCATCATTGTGAGCATCATCATCTTCATCATCATTTCTGTGATCATCATTGTGAGCATCATCTTCATCTCCATGACCATCGTTGTGGGGATCATCATCATCATCTACCATCATCATCATCTTCATCATCATCTCCATGGCCATCATTACAGGGATCATCATCACCATCATCACCACCACCTCCAGCATCGCCATGAGCCCAGTTTGGGTTGAACTTTGACCTTTCCACCACCAACAACCAACCATGAACTGAGACAATCCCACCACCCCCAGTTTGGGACTGGTTCTGGTGCGATGGGATGGCAGAACCTTCTCCTGGAGGTCCCCATGTCCCCTGGTGGGATGGGGTGGCAGGACCTTCTCCTGGAGGTCCCCATGTCCTCTGGTGGGGTGGCAGAACCTTCTCCTGGAGGTCCCCATGTCCCCTGGTGGGATGGGGTGGCAGGACCTTCTCCTGGAGGTCCCCCTGTCCCCTGGTGGGATGGGGTGGCAGGGCCTTCTCCTGGAGGTCCCCATGTCCCCTCCAGCCCAAGCCCACGCGGGGCCGGATGCGGATCCACTCCCTGGAGAACGTGGACAAGGCCCTGCAGTTCCTCAAGGAGCAGCGCGTCCACCTGGAGAACGTCGGCTCCCACGACATCGTGGACGGCAACCACCGCCTGACCCTCGGCCTCATCTGGACCATCATCCTTCGCTTCCAGGTGCCACCAGCATCCCCTCTGTGTCCCCCTCCACCCTTGTCCTCCTCCTGTCACCTCCGGGTATCTCCTGACCGTTCCTCCACCAGATCCAGGTGATCAAGATCAAGACCGAGGACAACCGGGAGACGCGTTCGGCTAAGGACGCGCTGCTGCTCTGGTGCCAGATGAAGACAGCGGGGTGAGGACCTGAGGTGGTGCCATGGACCTCTCCCAGCAGGTATGGTGACCACTGGTGACCCTTGGTGACCCCTGGTGTCACCCACAGCTACCCTGAGGTCAACATCCAGAACTTCACCACCAGCTGGAGGGATGGCCTGGCCTTCAACGCCCTCATCCACAGGCACCGGTCAGCACCGGCAGGGTGGACACGGTGTTGGGGGGAGACCTCCTGGATGTTGAGGTCACCTCTGAGGGTTTGGGGAGGGTGGAGGTGACCATGTCCACCCCACCCCAGGCCGGACCTCATCGACTTCCACAAGTTGACCAAGTCCAATGCTACGTACAACCTCCAGCAGGCCTTCAACACGGCCGAGCAGCATCTGGGGCTCAGCAAGCTGCTGGACCCTGAGGGTACGGACAGGGTCTGTCCATCTGTCCATCGCTCCATGTGTCCATCTGTCCACATCTCCACCATCTGGGTTTCCACCTCCATGCGCTGCTTTTTTGGGAGTGAAGTTTTTTTTGGGAAGGGTCAAGGTGGAGGGATTGGCCCAATGTTGGTGGGACCATCCCTGGTGGTCCTGGGGTGGAGGTTTGGGAATGTCCTGACCTTCTGCCCCCCCACCAGATGTCAACATGGAGGACCCCGACGAGAAGTCCATCATCACCTACGTGGTGTCCTTCTACCACTACTTCTCCAAAATGAAGGCGCTGGCGGTGGAAGGGAAGCGCATTGGGAAGGTGGGGCTTGACCCAAGGCCTGGGGGTCTCCATCCCCAGCTCCATGAGGTGTCCACCCCTTGGTCCATCCCACTGTCCATGGGTGTCCCATCCCCTGGTCCACCCCTTGGTCCATCCTGTTGTCCACCCCTTTGTCCATCCCTTGTCCACCCCTTGTCCATCTCTTGTCCGCTCCTTTGTCCATCCCTTGTCCATCCCTTTGTCCATCCTTTGTCCATCCCTTGTCCACCCCTTGTCCGCCTTTTGTCCATCCCTTTGTCCATCCCTTTGTCCATCCCTTGTCCATTCTTTGTCCACCCTTTGTCCATCCTCTGTCCACCCCTCGGTCCATCCCCATCTCCAAGGATGTCCCACTATTCCTCCCCACCCACCAACCAGACCACGACCACCCAACGGCCTGGCCGGACCCTGGTGACCCCTCCAGCCCCGTGTGGTTCTCAGGAGGTTCCTTTAGGACCTCCAGCCCCACCCCAAACCCCACCAGGTGCTGGACCAGGTGATGGAGATCGCAGCCATCACGGCACGCTATGAGACGCTGGCGGCCGAGCTGCTGGCCTGGATCCACCACACCATCACCATCATCACCAACCAGAAGTTTGCCAACTCGCTGACCGGCGTCCAGCAGCAGCTCCAGGCCTTCACCGCCTTCTGCACCCTGGAGAAACCGGTCAAGTGAGGACCTCCTGCCTGGGGTGCTGGTGGTGGGGTGGGACCTCAGCCTGGTGTTGGTGGAGACATCCAGTTCAACTCGAAATGGAGGCAGTGGGACATGCGGAGTGGTGGTGGTGGTGGTGATGGTCATGGTGATGATGGTCATGATGGTGGTGGGCAGGTCCCAGTTCAAACTGGGGCAGTGGGACATGGGTGGTGGTGGTGATGTTCATGGTGGTGATGGTCATGGTGGTGGTGGTGATGGTCACAGTGGTGGTGGAGAGGTCCCAGTCCAACCTAAACTGGGGCAGTGGGACATGGGTGGTGGTGGTGATGTTCATGGTGGTGATGGTCATGGTGGTGGTGGTGATGGTCACAGTGGTGGTGGAGAGGTCCCAGTCCAACCTAAACTGGGGCAGTGGGACATGGGTGGTGATGGTCATGGTGGTTATGGTGGTGGTCGTGGTGGTGGTGGGCAAGTCCCATTTTAACTCAGATTGGGGCAGTGGGACATGGGTGGTGATGGTCATGGTGCTGGTGGTGATGGTCACGGTAGTGGTGGAGAGGTCCCAGTTCAACCCAAACTGGGAGCAGTGGGACATGGGTGGTGGTAGTGGTGGTGATGGTGATGGGCAGATTCCAGTCCAACCCAAACTGGGGCAGTGGGACATGGGTGGTGGTGGTGATGGTCATGGTGGTGGTGGGCAGGTCCCAGTTCAACCCAGACTGGGGCAGTGGGACATGGGTGGTGATGTTCATAGTGGTCATGGTGGTGGTCGTGGTGGTGGTGGGCAGGTCCCAGTCCAACCTAAACTAGGGCAGTGGGACATTGGTGGTGAGGGTGGTGGTGATGGTGTGATGGTCACAGTGCTGGTGGAGAGGTCCCAGTTCAACCCAGACTGGGGGCAGTGGGACATGGGTGGTGATGGTGGTGATGGTGGTGGGCAGGTCCCAGTTTAACTCAAACTGGGGGCAGTGGGACACGGGTGGTGGTGGTGATGTTCATGGTGGTGGTGGTCATGGTGGTGGTGGAGAGGTCCCAGTTCAAATCAAACTGGTGGCAGTGGGACCTGGAGAGTGATGATGGTGGTGCTGAGGTCCCAACTCATGGTGATGGGGAGGTCCCAGTTCAGCCCAACTGGTGGCAATGGGACCTGGGGCGCGGTGGTGACATCCCAGCTGGCGCTGGTGGTGACAGGGACTTCCCCACCCCAGGTTCCAGGAGAAGGGGAACCTCGAGGTGCTGCTCTTCACCATCCAGAGCAAACTCCGGGCCACCAACCGCAAGCTCTACGTGCCCAGCGAGGGCAAGAGCATCTCCGACATCAACAAGGTGAGGATGTGGGGATGGAGTCCCACCACCCTGGGGGGACACCCCGGTGGGGTTGGGGACCCCCGTGACCAGCTCGTGTCCCCACCCACCAGGCCTGGACCTGCCTGGAGAAGGCGGAGCATGAGCGGGAGGTGGCCTTGAGGAACGAGCTGATCCGGCAGGAGAAGCTGGAGCTGCTGGCCCAGCGCTTCGACCACAAAGCCGTCATGAGGGAGACGTGGCTCAACGAGAACCAGCGCCTGGTCTCGCAGGTGGGGTGGGGTGGGAGGGGTCTGGGGGACCTTCAGCTTGGGGTGGGACAATCCCTGGGTGGGATGGGGGTGAGAAGCAGAGTGTTGGGTGGTGGGACCTCATTGGGGGTGGTGGGAACTCGTTGGTGTCCTCCTTGACCAGGGGAGGGGTGGTTGGACCTCACTGAGCTCCTTCTTGACCAGGGGAGGGGTGGTGGGACCTCACTGAGCTCCTCCTTGACCATGGAGAGGTTATGGGACCTCCTTGACCAGGGGAGGGGTGGTTGGACATCTTTGACCTCCTCATTGACCATGGAGAGGTGGTGGGATCTCCTTGACTATCATCATGAGCATCATCATCATCTTCATCATCACCACCATGGTTTCCTCATTGACCACGGAGAGGTGGTGGGACCTCCTTCACCAGGGGAGGGATGGTTGGACATCTTTGACTCCGTCCTTGACCATGGAGAGGTGGTGGGATCTCACTGGGCTCCTCATTGACCATGGAGGGTTGGTGGAACCTCCTTGACCTCCTCATTGATAATGGAGAGGTGCTGGGACCTCCTTGACCATGGAGAGGTGGTGGGACCTCACTGGGCTCCTCCTTGACCAGGGCAGGGGTGGTGGGACCTTCTTGACCTCCTCATTGATAATGGAGAGGTGCTGGGACCTCCTTGACCATGGAGAGGTGATGGGACCTCACTGGGCTCCTCCTTGACCAGGGCAGGGGTGGTGGGACCTCCTTAACCTCCTCATTGACCATGGAGAGGTGGTGGGACCTCCATGACCATGGAGGGCTGCTGGAACCTCCTCAACCTCCTCCTTACCCGCTGAGGACCCCACCCCGCTCCATCTCCCCCCCCATCCAGGACAACTTCGGCTACGACCTGCCAGCGGTGGAGGCGGCCATGAAGAAGCACGAGGCCATCGAAGCCGACATCTCCTCGTACCAGGAGCGCATCCAGGTGGTGGTGGAGCTGGCCCTGGAGATGGAGTCTGAGGGCTACTACGACACGCGGCGCATCGGCGCCCAGAAGGACAATATCCTGCGCCAGTGGGCGCTCCTCACCGAGCTGGTCCGCGCCCGCCGCGCCCGCCTCGAGCAGAACCTGGCCCTCCAGAAGATCTTCCAGGAGATGGTCTATATGATCGACTGGATGGAGGAGATGCAGGTAAGAGATGGAGGAGGAGATCTGGCAGCGGCGCGGTGGAACAGCGGCGGCGGATGACGCGGTTTGGTTCTTCTCCAGGTTCTTCTGGTCTCCAAGGATTTGGGGAAACATCTGCTGGAGGTTGAGGACCTCCTGCAGAAGCACGGGCTACTGGAGGCAGACATCTCGGCGCAGACCGAGCGCGTCCAGGCCCTCAATGCCGCCGCGCTCAAGTTCTCAGAGCTGGAGGGTAACGGGGGCCACCAGGGCGGGGGGTCAGGGGAGGGGGAGGTGTTTGGCCTTGGGAAGGGTCAGCCAAGGTCTTGGTGGACGATGGAAGGGTCACCCCAGGTCTTGGAGGGCTACGGAAGGGTCAGCCAAGGCTTTGGTGGGCTATGGAAAGGTTAACCAAGGTCTTGGTGGACCATGGGAGGGTCAATCCATGATGTTGGTGGGCCATGGAAAGGTTGACCCAAGGTTTTGGTGCACCATGGAAGGGTCAACCTAAGGTCTTGGTGGACCATGGAAAGATCCACCCAAAGTCTTGGAGGGCCGTGGAAAGGTCACCAATGTCTGGTGGGACATGGAAGGGTCAACCCAAGGTCTTGGTGGGCTATGGAAAGGTCAACCCAAGGTTTTGGTGGACCATGGAAGGGTCACCAAGGTCCTGGTGGGCCACCAAGAGTCCCCACAGAAGCAGTGAGGTTGGAGAAGCCCTCTGAGATCTTTGAGTCCAACTTAGGACCAGAGCCCAGAGTGCCACATTGGGTTTTTCCTTGGACATCCCCATGGCCGGTGACCCCACCATGTCCTGGACGCCCCCTCCCAACATCTAAACCCCTTCTCCTGGCCCAGGCTACCAACCCTGCGACCCCCAGATCATCTGCAACCGCGTCAACCATGTCCAGACGTGCCTGGAGGAGCTGGAGGAGCTGGCGGCCAAGAGGAGGAAGGAGCTGGAGGATTCCCGCCAGCTCTGGACCTTCTTCCAGGAGATGGAGGAAGCCGAGGCCTGGATCCGTGAGAAGGAGAAGATCCTGGCTGCCAAAACCTGCGGCCGCGACCTCAGCAGCGTCATGACCTTGACCAACAAGCACAAGACCATGCTGGGTGAGCTGGGCAACCGCCGGGCTCTGCTGCACCAGACCATGAAGAAAGGCGAGAAGATCCTGGCCAAGAAATCCTTCAGCTCTGTGGGCATCCAGGAGAAGATGCGAGAAGTCTGCCTGCGGTGGAAGAAGCTGGAGGAGGTCACGGGGCTCCACCAGCAACGCTTGGAGGACGCCCTGAACTTCTTCCAGTTCAGCGCCGAGACGGACGACCTTGTGGCCTGGCTGCAGGACATGTACCGCATCGTGTCCAGCGACGACTTCGGCCACGACGACTACTCCAGCCAGGCGCTCCTGCGCAAGCACCGCGCCGTGGTGGAGGAAGTGGAGAAGCACCGCACCGCTGTGCTGTCCCTCCGCAAGCAGCTGGCTCTCCTGGCCCCCGACCACCGGCAGGGCGTGGATGTGCAGATCCGTGTGGTGGAGGTGGAGCAGCTCTACGGGGAGGTGGCCGAGGTGGCCGTGTTGAGGACGCAGTGGCTTCAGGACGCGTTGGCCGTCTACCGCATGTTCAGCGAGGTGCACGCCTGCGAGGTGTGGGTGGACGAGAAGGAGCAGTGGTTGGAGAAGATGGAGGTGCCCGAGGAGTTGGATGAGGTCGAGGTGGTCCAGCACAGGTGGGGTGGAGGTGGGGTGGGGATGGACGTTGAGGTTCCTCGCGCCGTGGTGGACGTGGCCGTGTCCTGTCTGCTCAGGTTTGAGAGCCTGGACCAGGAGATGAACAGCGTCATGGGACGCATCCTGGACGTCAACCAGGTGGTGCAGCAGCTCGTGGATGGAGGCCACCCCAGCTCGGATGAGGTCCGGTCCTGCCAGGACCACCTCAACAGCCGGTACGGACGTTGTGAGGACCCAAGGTGGACCTTGACCTTCTCGGGTTCTCCTTGGTGGGGTTGCCTGGAGAATCTCCACCTGTAGTTCTCCAGTGGTGGGATGTCCCTGTGGAGTCCAGGTCTCCAATGGAACAGTCCAATCCCATCCTGGTGGTTCCAAGGTGGACCTTGACCTTCTTGGAATCTCCTTGGTGGGGTTGCCTGGACAATCTCCACCTGTGGTCTCCAGTGGTGGGATGTCCCTGTGGAGTCCAGGTCTCCAATGGAACAGTCCAATCCCATCCTGGTGGTTCCAAGGTGGACCTTGACCTTCTTGGAGTCTCCTTGGTGGGGTTGCCTGGAGAATCTCCACCTGTGGTTCTCCAGTGGTGGGATGTCCCTGCGGGATCCAGGTCTTTAATTTTATGATCAAAACACATCCTGGTGGTTCCAAGGTGGACCTTGACCTTCTCGGGGTCTCCTTGGTGGGGTTGCCTGGAGAATCTCCACCTGTGGTTCTCCAGTGGTGGGATGTCCCTGCGGGGTCCAGGTCTTTAATTTTATGATCAAAACACATCCTGGTGGTTCCAAGGTGGACCTTGACCTTCTCGGGGTCTCCTTGGTGGGGTTGCCTGGGGGATCTCCACCTGTGCTTCTCCAGTGGTGGGATGTCCCTGTGGAGTCCAGGTCTCCAATGGAATGGTCCAAACCCATCCTGGGGGTTCTAAGGTGGACCTTGACCTTCTCAGGATCTCCTTGATGAGGACAACCAGCTGTGGGGCTGCCTGGAGATCCCCAACTGGTGGTTCTCCAGTGGTGGGACATCCCCATGGGTTCCACCTCTCCAGGACAATGGTCCAAGCCCATCCCTGGGGATCCTGAAATGAGTCTCAACCTTCTTGAGGTCTCCTTGATGGGAGGAACTTGGTGTGGGGCTGCCTGCAGACCCCCAACCTGTGGTTGTCCACTGGTGGGACATCTCCGTGGGGTCCAGATCTCCAGGCCACCATCCCCAGCCCATCCCAAGGGTTGCTGCTGATCCTGGTGGGCCCCATCCCAGTTCAGGGGGGGTCTCACCCCCACTCCCATCCCCATCCCCAGCTGGAACCGTGTGGTGGAGCTGGTGGAGAACAAGAAGAGCCAGCTCAGCTCCGTGCTGAAGATCCAGAACTTCCTCCTGGAGTGCAGCGAGATGAAGGCGCAGGTCAGGGAGAAGAGAAAAGCCATCGAGGCCACCCAGTCTGGCGGCAGCGACCTGGGCGGGGTCCTGGCCCTGCAGCGCCGTTTGTCCACCATGGAGGCTGCCCTGGTGGTCCTGGAACCGCGGCTGGTGGAGCTCCAGCAGGAGGGCGAGGCCTTGGCCGCTGCCCACCCTGGCCGAGCCCTGGAGATCCTGCTGCCCTTTGAGGAGATCAGCGAGGAGTGGGACAACCTCAAGAGGGCCCTCCAAGGTTGTGAGGACACCTTGACCATTGCCGGCCGTCTCCAGCAGTTCATCCAGGACCTGGATAACTTCTTGGGGTGGTTGGTGAAGACCCAAGCGGCCGTCGGCTCCGAGGAGGTGCCCGACAGCTTGGCCGAGGCCGAGAGGCTCCTGAACATCCACGTGGCCCTCAAGGAGGAGATCAACGGCTACGAGGAGGACTATGCCAAGATCCAGGCAGCCAGCGAGCTGCTGGCCTTGGAGGAGATGGAGGTGCCCTACCTGTCCCTCCAGCAGTGGCTGCAGAAGTTGGACGCGGGCTGGGGGAAGCTCCTGCAGAGCTGGGAGATGAGGAGGGAGGTCCTGGTGCAGTCCCACGTCTTCCAACTCTTCCTGCGAGACGTCCAGCAGTGCCAAAACAGCCTCTACAACCAGGTCTGGGAGGAGGTGGTGGTGGGAAGGGCTGGGAGAAGGTCTAGGGTGATGGGTTTGGGTGGGAAAAGGTCTGGGGTGGTGAAGATGATGGATGGGTGATGGGGATGATGGGTGGGAGAAGGTCTGGGGTGATGGGTTTGGGTGGGAGAAGGTCCTGGTTGATGAAGATGATGGATGGGTGATGAGGATAATGAGTAGGAGAAGGTCTGGGGTGGTGGAGATCATGGATGAGGTCATGGGGATGATGAGTAGGAGAAGGTCTGGGTTGATGAGTTTGGGTGGGAGAACATCCTGGTTGATGAAGATGATGGATGGGTGATGGGAATGATGAGTAGGAGATCTGGGGTGATGGAGATGACAGATGACGTCATGGGAATGATGGGCGGGAGAAGGTCCTGGTTGATGGAGATGATGGATGGGTGATGGGAATGGTGGGTGGGAGAAGGTCTGGGGTGATGGGTTTGGGTGGGAGAAGGTCTGAGGTGGTGAAGATGATGAATGGGTGATGGGGATAATGGGTAGGAGAAGGTCTGGGGTGATGGATTTGGGTGGGAAAAGGTCCTGGTTGATGGAGATGATGGATGAGGTCATGGGGATAATGGGTGGGAGAAGGTCTGGGGTGATGCAGATGATGGATGAGGTCATGGGGATAATGGGTGGGAGGAGGTCCTGGTTGATGAGATGGGTGGAAAAAGATTTTGGGTGGTGGGAACGGTTTGTAGAAGGTCTTGAGTGATGGATTTGGGGGGTCACAGGTCCTGGTTGATGCATTTGGGTGAGAGGAGGCCTTGTTGATGGATTTGGGTGATGACAGGTCCTGGTTGATGGATTTGGGTGATGGCAGCTCCTGGTTGGTGGATTTGGGTGGTGGCAGGTCCTGGTTGATGGATTTGGGTGGGAGCAGGTCCTGGTTGATGGATTTGGGTGGGAGCAGGTCCTGGTTGATGGATGTGGGTGGGAGCAGGTCCTGGTTGATGGATGTGGGTGGGAGGAGGTCCTGGTTGATGCATTTGGGTGGGATCAGGTCCTGGTTGATGGATTTGGGTGGTGACAGGTCCTAGTTGGTGGATTTGGGTGATGGCAGCTCCTGGTTGATGGATTTGGGTGATGGAAGGTCCTGGTTGATGGATTTGGGTGGTGACAGGTCCTGGTTGATGGATTTGGGTGGGAGCAGGTCCTGGTTGATGGATTTGGGAGGCGACAGTTCCTGGTTGATGGATTTGGGTGGGATCATTCCTGGTTGATGGATTTGGGTGGTGGTGGTGACAGGTCCTGGTTGATGGATTTGGGTGGTGACAGGTCCTGGTTGATGAATTTGGGTGGGTTCATTCCTGGTTGATGGATTTGGGTGGGTTCATTCCTGGTTGATGGATTTGGGTGGTGGAAGGTCCTGGTTGGTGGATTTGGGTGGAAGCAGGTCCTGGTTGATGGATTTGGGTGGTGACAGGTCCTGGTTGATGGATTTGGGTGGGATCATTCCTGGTTGATGGATTTGGGTCGTGGCAGCTCCCAGTGGAGCTCCCATGGCCCTGCAATGACCACCTCAAGGCCAGGTCAGAGGTCACCACCCCTCCAAACCCCCCCAGGAGACCACCCTGGCCCACGCCGAGCTGCCGGACACGGTGGAAGGAGTGACCAAAGCCCTGAAGAAGCACAAGGACTTCACCACCACGCTGGAGCTGAACCTGCAGAAGGTGCAGCTGGTCCTGCAGGCCGGCGAGAGCCTCCGGCGCCAGCGCAACCTCCACAGCAACCGCGTGTCCGAGGCCATGGAGGGGCTCCGGGACAAGTAGGTGCCCACCCTGGAGATCCCTGAGCCACCCAGAGCACCCGGGAGACCCTGGCAGCTCCCAGGAACCCCAAACTCCACCCAGGACCCCAAAACTCTACCCAGGATCCCAAAATTCCATCCAGGATCCCAAAATTACATCCAGGACACCAAAATTCCATCCAGGATCCCAAAAAATCCACCCAGGACCCCAAAACACAACCTAGGACCCCCAAACTTCACCCAGGACCCCAAAACTCCATCCAGGATCCCAAAATTCCATCCAGGATCCAAAAAATCCACCCAGGATCAAAAAAATCCTCCCAGGATCCCAAAAGTCTGCCCAGGACCCCAAAACTCCACCCAGGATCTCAAAATTCCATCCAGGTCCAAAAAATCCACCCAGGACCCCAAAACACAACCCAGAACCCTGAAACACCACTCAGGACCCCCAGCATCGCTCAGAACCCCAAAACACCACTCGGACCCCAAAATTACATCCAGGACCCCAAAATTTCACCCAAAACACCACCTAAGACACCAAAACATCACCCAAGACCCCAAAACTCCATCCAGAAACCATCAAAACCACCCAGGACCCCCCAAAAAACCACCCAGGACCCCAAAACACAACCCAGGATCCCAAAACACCACACAGGACCCCAAAACTCCACCCAGGATCCCAAAAAATCCACCCAGGATCCCAAAAATCTGCCCAGGACCCAAAACTCCACCCAGGATCCCAAAATTACATCCAGGACCCCAAAATTTCACCCAAGACCCCAGAACACCACTCAGGACCCCAAAACCCCACCCAGGACCCCAAAACACCACTCAGAACCCCAAAACACAACCCAAGACCCCAAAACTCCACCTGGTACCCCAAAAGTCCACCCATGACTCCCAACATCACCCAGGACCCCAAAAGTCCACCCAGGACCCCAAAACATCACCCAGCACCCCAAAACTCCACTCAGGACCCCAAAACTCCACCCAGGACCCCAAAACTCCACCCAGGCCCCCCTCAGAACAAGGACGGAGCTGGATTTGGATCCCAGATGGAACCTCGTGACTCAGTTTCCCCCTTTGAGGGGAGGTTCAGGGGTTAATTAGGGGTTCTGAAGGGTTAATTAGGGGTTCTGAAGGGTTAATTAGGGGTTAATTAGGGTTAATTAGGGGGTCCCACCCCCGCAGGAGCCAACGCAACCATCAGCTGGCCCAGGAGTGGACGAGGCGGCTCCAGGACCACCTCGAGCTCCAGAAGTTTCTCCAGGATGCCGTGAGGTCAGACCCAGCCTCCTGAGACCCCCCCAAAAATCTGGGACCCCCCAAAAAATCTGAGACCCCAAAAAATCTGAGACCCCAAAAATCTGAGACCCCCCCAAAAAATCTGGGACCCCCCAAAAAATCTGAGACCCCAAAAAATCTGAGACCGCCCCAAAATCTGAGACCCCAAAAAAATCTAAGACCCCCCCCAAAAAATCTGGGACCCCCTCAAAAAAATCTGAGACCGCCCCAAAATCTGAGACCCCAAAAAATCTGAGACCCCCCCAAAAAATCTGAGACCCCCCCAAAAATCTGACACCCCCCAGAAAATCTGAGACCCCCCCAGAAAATTGAGACCCCCCAAAAATCTGAGACCCCCCAAAAATCTGAGACCCCCCCCAGAAAATTTGAGACCCCCCAAAAATCTGAGACTCCCCCAAAACATCTGAGACACCTCCCCAAAATCTGAGACCCCCCAAAAAAATTCTCCAGGTGGGGTGGCCAGACCCCCTTGGTGTCATCTCTGGTGTCACCTCCAGGTCCATGGTGGGCTCCAGGTCAGGTCACTGGTGGGTTTGGGGGGGACCCCAAAAATCTGCCCCCCCCCCAAGTTGGGCCAGGGGTCCTTCCAGCCCCACAGAGGCTCCTCAGAATCTTGGGGGGCTTTGGCTTGGACCTGCCTGGTCCATACCAGGAGATTTGACAGCCCCAAAAATGTCCCCCCATGGATTTGGGGTCAGATTTGGGGGCTCCCCAAGACCTTCAGGGGTCCTCAAGATGTTCCTCAGCATCTCGGGGGGCTTTGGGGTTGGACCTCTCTGCTCCATCCCAGAAGATCGGTCAGCCCTAAACTCATCCCCCCACGGATTTGGGGTTGGGGGTCCCCAAGACCCTCAGGGGTCCCTCCAGCCCCATGGAGGCTCCTCAGCATCTCGGGGGGCTTTGGGGTGGGACCTCCCTGCTCCATCCCAGGAGATCGGTCAGCCCTAAACTCATCCCCTGTGGATTTGGGGTCAGATTTGGGGGTCCCCAAGACCCTTGGGGGTCCCACCAGACCCACAGATGCTCCTCAACATCTCAGGGGGCTTTGGGGTCAGACCTCCCTGGTCCATTGGTGTGCCCCAAACTCGTCCCCCCCATGGATTTGGGGTTGGGGTTGGGGGTCCCTAAGACCTTAAGGGATCCTCAAGATGTTCCTCAGCATCTCAGGGGGATTCCCTGGTGGTCGGGGTTGGACCAGCCTGGTCCGTGACAGGAACTCAATCACCCCAAACTTGTCCCTGCATGGATTTGGGTTTGGGGGTCCCCAAGACCCTTGGGGGTCCCTCCAGTCCCACAGAGGCTGCTCAACATCTTGGGGGGCTTTGGGGTGGGACCTGCCTGCTCCATCCCAGGAGATCGGTCAGCCCTAAACTCATCCCCCCATGGATCTGGGGTCAGATTTGGGGGGTCCCCAAGACCCTCAGGGGTCCCTCCAACCCCACAGATGCTCCTCATCATCTCGAGGGTCTTCCCCAGTGGTTGGGATGGGACCTACCCAGATCAGCCAGCCCCAAAAATGTCCCCCCATGGATCTGGGGTTGGGTTTAGGGGGTCTCCAAGACCTTCAGGGGTCCTCAAGGTGTTCCTCAGCATCTTGGGGGCCTTTGGGGTGGGACCTGCCTGCTCCATCCTAGATCCGTCAGCCCCCAAACATTTTCCCCACGGATTTGGGGTCAGATTTGGGGGGTCCCCAAGACCCTCAGGGGTCTTCAAGATGTTCCTCAACATCTCAGGGGGCTTCCCTGGTGGTCGGGGTTGGACCAGCCTGGTCCATGACAGGAACTCAATCACCCCTAACATGTCCCCGCATGGATTTGGGGTTGGGTTTGGGGGTCCCCAAGACCCTTGGGGGTCCCTCCAGCCCCACAGATGTTCCTCAGCATCTCGGGGGCCTTTGGGGTCAGGCCTGCCTGCTCCATCCCAGGAGATCGGTCAGCCCTAAACTCATTCCCCATGGATTTGGGATCAGATTTGGGGGTCCCTAATACCCTCAGGGGTCCTCAAGATGCTCCTCAGCATCTCTGGGGCCTTTGGGGTTGGACCTCCCTGGTCCATCGGTCAGCCCCAAACTCGTCCCCCGTGGATTTAGGGTTGGGTTTGGGGGTCCCCAAGACCCTTGGGGGTCCTCAAGATGTTCCTGAACATCTTGGGGGGCTTCCCCGGTGGTCAAGGTGGGACCAGCCTGGTCTGTGACAAGAACTGAGTCACCCCAAAGATGTCCCTGCATGGATTTGGGGTTGGGTTTGGGGGTCCCCAAGACCCTCAGGGGTCCTCAAGATGTTCCTCAGCATCTCGGGTGCCTTTGGGGTCAGACCTGCCTGCTCCATTGGTCAGCCCTAAACTCATTCCCCATGGATTTGGGATCAGATTTGGGGGTCCCCAAGACCCTCAGGGATCCTCAAGATGTTCCTCAGCATCTCAGGGGGCTTTGGGGTGTGACCTGCCTGGTCCATCCCAGGAGATCCATCAGCCCCAAACTCATCCCCTATGGATTTGGGGTCAGATTTGGGGGGTCCCCAAGACCCTTGGGGGTCAAGATGTTCCTCAACATCTCAGGGGGCTTTGGGGTCAGACCTGGTCCATCCCAGGAGATCAGTCAGCCCCGAAAATGTTCCCCATGGCTTTGGGGTCAGATTTGGGGGTCCCCAAGACCTTCAGGAGTCCTCAAGATGTTCCTCAACATCTTGAGGGGCTTCCCCAGTGTCAGGGTGAGACCAGCCTGGTCTGTGACAGGAACTCAATCACCCCAAAGATGTTCCCCCATGGATTTGGGGTCGGGGGTCCCCAAGACCCTCGGGGGTCCCACCAACCCCACAGATGCTCCTCAGCATCTCGGGGGGCTTTGGGGTTGGACCTCTCTGCTCTATCCCAGAAGATCGGTCAGCCCTAAACTCATCCCCCCACGGATTTGGGGTTGGGATTGGGGGTCCCCAAGACCCTCAGGGGTCCCACCAGCCCCATGGAGGCTCCTCAACATCTCGGGGGGCTTTGGGGTGGGACCTCCCTGCTCCATCCCAGGAGATCGGTCAGCCCTAAACTCATCCCCTGTGGATTTGGGGTCAGATTTGGGGGGTCCCCAACCCCCCCCCGGGTGTCCCACCTCGGAGTGGGGGGGGGGGTTCTCCGGGATTTTGGGGGTGGATTCGGAGGATTTTGGCGTGGATTTGGGGAGATTTTGGCGTGGATTTGGGAGATTTTGGGGTGGATTCGGAGGATTTTGGGGTGGATTCGGGGGTTTTGGGGAGGCTTTAGGGGATTTTGGGGTGGATTCGGGGGGATTTTGGGGGTGGTTCGGGGGATTTTGGGGTGGATTCGGGGGATTTGGGGGTGAATTCGGGGGATTTCGGGGTCCGTGCGCGGCTCCGCCGCGGCTCCGGGATTTTTTGGCCGGATCCCGCCGGAGGCTCCTCGGGCTCATCCGGCGCTCGCGCTCCGCCCGGGATCTGCTGCATCACGGCCGAGCCCGCAACGGCCTCATCCTCATCCTCCTCATCCTCCTCATCCTCAGCCTCCTCCTGCAGCCCGCCGGAGCCTTCCTCTTCCTCCTTCTCCATCCTCATCATCCTCCTCCTCCTCCTCCGTCTTCATCCTCCTTCTCCATCTTCACCTTCCTCCATCATCCCCATCCCCCTCCATCTTCATCTTCCTCATCATCTTCATCCCCCTCCTTCATCCCCCTCCTCCTCCATCATCCTCATCCTCACCTCCCCCCATCCCCCCGACCCTTCCGACCCCAAATTCGCCGTTTTTTGGAGGGAAAAAAAGGGGGAGGGGGCTCCTCTCGCCCTTTCCCCTCCGCTTTTTTTTTGGAAAGGGGGGGGGGGTCCCCTCCGCTTTTTTTGGGAATTTTTGGGGGAAAACGAAGATTTTTTTGGGAAAAGAGGGGGGAGACTCTCGCCCTCTCCCCTCTTCTGGTTTTTTTTTTGGAAAAGGGGGGGGGTTCCCCTCCGCTTTTTTTTGGAAAAGCCGCGGGGGGGGCTCCTCTCACCCTTTCCCCTCCGCTTTTTTAAGGGAAAAAGGGATTTTTAAAAAAAAAAGCGAGAGGGGCTCCTCTCACCCTTTTCCCTGGAATTTTTTGGGGGGGCAAAAAGGGATTTTTTGGGGGGAAAACAACGAGGAATTCCTCCCGCTTTTTTTTTTTTTTGGGGGGGGGAAAAGGAAAGTGGGGGGCTGCCCACCACCAAAACCCTGGATCGGGGGGGTGCTGAGCCGCCGCTCCCCCCGCAGCTGGATGGCTGGATCCGCGACAAGGCGCTGATGGCGGGGGACCCCTCGCGGGACCCCCCCCCGCGGGACCCCCCCAAGCCGTGGCTGCAGCACCCGGCGTTCCTGGCGGAGCTGGCGCAGAACCGGGAATGGCTCGAGAGGATCGAGAAGGTTCGGGATGGATGAGGAGAGGAGGGGAGGGGGTTAAAAAATGAGGAGGGGGGAGGTGTGGGGGAGGGGGTGATGGCGGCCTCCCCTTCCCCCCACGCGCGCGCGGTGCTGCAGCCCCCTCCCCCCTCCCCCTTCATTCCCCGCCCCCTCCTCCCGTCCCTCGGTTTGGTTGCGTCGTTCGGCGCTGCGGCGCTGCGGCCCACGGGTGCGCCCCCCCCGCGGCGTGGTGTCACCCCCCCCTCGTGTCACCCCCCCTGTGGTGTCACCCCCATCGCGTCACCCCCCCGTTGTGTCACACCCCTCCGTGTCACCCCCCTGGTTGTGTCACCCCCCCCGTGTCACCCCCCCTGTGGTGTCCCCCCCATCGCGTCACCCCCTGTGGTGTCACCCCCTGTTGTGTCACCCCCTGTGGTGTCACCCCCCCGTTGTGTCACACTCCTCCGTGTCACCCCCCTGGTTGTGTCACCCCCCCTGTGGTGTCACCCCCCGGTTGTGTCACCCCCCCGTTGTGTCACCCCCCTCGTGTCACCTCCCGTGGTGTCATCCCCCCCGGTTGTGTCACCCCCCCCGTTGTGTCACCCCCATCGTGTCACCCCCCCCGTTGTGTCACCTCCCGTGGTGTCACCCCCATCGTGTCACCCCCCTGGTTGTGTCACCCCCCCCGTGTCACCCTCTGTGGTGTCACCCCCCGTTGTGTCACCCCCCCATTGTGTCACCCCCGTGGTGTCACCTCCACCCAGTGGTGTCACCCCCATCGTGTCACCCCTCCCGTGGTGTCACCCCCTCCGTGGTGTCGCCCCCCTCATGGTGTCTCCCCCCTCGTGTCACCCCCACTGCGATGTCCCCGTAACCTCCCCCCCACCCCGTGGTGTCCCTCGTGTCCCCTCCCATGATGTCCCCCCCCATTTCCATGTCACCCCACCGTGGTGTCACCCCACTGTCCCCGTGTCCCCCCTCCGTGTCTCCTCTCCTTCGTGTCACCCCCACCGCAATGTCCCCTTAACCTCCCCCCCGTGGTGTCCCTCGTGTCCCCTCCCACAATGTCTCCCCCGTTGTGTCACCCCCCACGTTGTGTCACCCCCATCGTGTCGCCCCCCCACTGTCCCCGTGTCCCCCCCGTGTCTCCCCTCTCTCGTGTCACCCCCACCACGATGTCCCCTTAACCTTCCCCTCCCCGTGGTGTCCCTCGTGTCCCCTCCCACGATGTCCCCCCGCCATTTCCGTGTCACCCCCGTTGTGTCACCCCCATCATGTCACCCCCACCATGGTGTCCTCCCCCATGCCTCCCTTCCTCTCGTGTCCACTCCCGTGTCCCCCCCCAGTCTCTCTCTGTGTCCCCCCCATCACCTCAACCCCTCAGGATGGATTTTGGGGTCCCACATTGACCCCAAACCCCACCTCAACCTCTTGGGATGAATTTTGGGGTCTCCCATTGACCCCAAACCACACTCCAACCCCTCAGGATGGATTTTGGGGTCCGCCCTTGACCTCAAACCTCACCCCAACACCTTGTGGTGAATTTTGGGGTCCCCCATTGACCCCATACCTGTGAGAGGAGGAGCTGCCCCAACATCTCCCCCAACCCTCCAATCCCCTCAGGATGAATTTTGGGGTCCCACCTTGACCCCAAACCCCACCTCAACCTCTTGGGATGAATTTTGGGGTCCCACCTTGACCCCAAATCCCATCCCAACCCCTCAGGATGAATTTTGGGGTCCCCCATTGACCCCAAACCCCAATGAGAGGAGAAGGAGCTGCCCCAACACCTCCCCCAACTCTCCAATCCCCTCCTGATGAATTCTGGGGTCCCACCTCAACCCCAAACCCCTTTGTCCCCAAACCCCACTTCAAGAAGGTGAGGAGCTGCCCCAACATCTCCCCATGATTCCAACCCCTTGGGATGGATTTTGGGGTCCCACCTTGAACCCTAGCCCCCCCTTGACCCCAAATCCCACCCCAGGAAAGTGAGGAGCTGCCCCAACATCTCCTCACCACCCCAACGATTTGTGATGAATTTTGGGGTCCCCTCTTTACCCCAAACCTCACCCCAACACCTTGTGGTGAATTTTGGGGTCCCACCTTGACCCCAACCAAACCCCACCCCACAGGAAGGTGAGGAACCGTACCATCTCCCCACCGCCCCAAGGACTTGTGATGAATTTTGGGGTCTCACCTTGACCCCAAAACCCACCCCATAGGAGGATGAGGAGCTGCACCAACATCCCCCCCCACTCTCCAATCCCCTTGGGTTGGTTGTGACGAATTTTGGGGTCCCACCTTGACCCCAAACCCCACCCCACAGGAAGGTGAGGAGCTGCCCCATCTCCCCACCACCCCAACTTCTTGTGATGAATTTTGGGGTCCCACCTTGACCCCAAACCCCACAGGAAGGTGAGGAGCTGGTGCAGGCCAAGCCAGAGCTGAGCGGGGCTGTGCGGCGGCAGCTGGAGGAGCTGAGGAGATGTTGGCTGGAGCTGGAGACCACGAGCCAGGCCCGGAGCCGGCGCTTGGCCGAGGCCGCGGCCGCCGAGCGCCTGGCGCGGAGCTACGCCGACATGGAGGCGCGGCTGGGCCGGCTGGAGGAGCAGCTGGAGACCGTGGGCAGTGGGGCCGACCTCCGCAGCGTCAGCCGCCAGCTCAAGAGGCTGCAGGTGGGGCTGGGGGGATGTTGGGGACGTAGGGCGGACATTGGGGTACGCCAGGTCTTGGGGAGATGTTGGGTGTTGGGGGACACCAGGTCTTGGATGGTCATCAGATGTTTGGATGGTCATTGATGTTGGGGGGACACCAGGTCTTAGATGGTCATCAGATCTTTGGATGGTCATTGATTTTGGGGAACACCAGGTCCTGGATGGTCATCAGATGTTTGGATGGTCATTGATGTTGGGGGGACATTGGATGTTGGTGGGATGCCCCCCCATCATCAGATATTGGGGGGACATTGAGTGTTTGGGGGGGCACCAGATCTTGGGGGACGTTGGGTGATGGGGGTAGAGAATTTATGGAGAACAGCAGGTCTTGGATGGTCACCGGATGCTGGGGGGATATTTGGTGGTAGTGAGACCCCAGGATGTGAGGGGAGGACATTGGGTCTTGGAAGGACACCAGGTCTTGGTAGGGGACACCAGGTCTTGGTAGGGGACACCAGGATGTGAGAGGAGGACATTGGGTCTTGGAAGAGCATCAGGTCTTGGTAATGACTTTGAGCAGTGGAGGAACACCAGATGATGGGGGTCACCACATTGGTTGAGGGGACACTGGGTCTTGGAGGGGCATTGGATGGGGTGACACCAGGTTATGGAGGGACACCAAGATATGGGGGACACCAGGTTATGGAGGACACCACCTTGTGGGCAATACCAGGTTATGGGGTGACACCAGGCTATAAAAGGACACCAAGATATGGAGACATCAAATCAGTAGGGAGACACAAGAGTTTGGGGGACACCAGATGTTGGGTGGACTTTGGGTGGTGTTGGGACACTAGGTTATGGGGGGACACCACATCATGGGGGGGCATCAGGTTATGGAGGGACAGCAGGTAATGGTGGACACCAAATTATGGGGCCACCACATTATGGGGCCACCATGTTTTTTGGGGGAACGCTCCACATTGGGTGCTGGAGGTCCCATCCCAGCCATCATGGCCACCTTCTCAACCCCGTGTCCCCCCTGCATGTCCCCAGACAATGGAGTCGCAGGTGGAGGAGTGGTACAAGGAGGTGGGCGAGCTGCAGGCACAGGCGGCGGCGCTGCCGGCGCAGGCGGCCGGGCGGGACGCGGTGGGCGAGCGGCAGAGCGCGGTGGGGACGCGCATCGTGCGCCTCATCGAGCCCCTCAAGGAGCGCCGGAGGATCCTGCTGGCCTCCAAGGAGGTCCATCAGGTCAGCCATGAGCTGGAGGACGAAGTGGTGAGTACCGGGCTGAGGTGAGGTGGGATTGGGGTGGGATGGGGTTGGGGTGGGAATGGCATGGGGATGGAGATGGATGGAGATGGATTTGAGATGGGGACAGGGATGGAGTTGGGGATGGGACAGGGATGAAGATGGAGATGGAGATGAAAATGGAGATGGGATGGAGTTTGAGATGAATGGGGTGGAGATGGAAATGGAGATGAAAATGGAGATGGAGATGAATGAGGTGGAGATAATGGAGATGAGATGAGGATGGGGATGGGGTGGAGATGGAGGTGATGAAGATGGAGATGATGAAGGTGGAGATGGAGATGAGATGGGGACAGGGATGGAGTTGGGGACGGGACAGGGATGACGATGGGGATGGGATGGTGTTTGAGATGAATGGGGTGGAGATGGAGATGATGGAGATGGAGATGGAAATGAAGACGGAGATGGAGATGGAGGTGAACACAGAAAGGGAGATGGGAGACAGCAATGACACCGAGGTCCACCCCCGTCCCCAGATGTGGGTCCAGGACCGCCTGCCCTTGGCCATGCTGAAGGACCACGGCACCAACCTCCAGACCGTCCAACAGTTCATCAAGAAGAACCAGGTCAGCGCCCACACCGACGCTGGGGCCGGGGCGTGCTCCACCCTGAGTCCTCCACCCACCGCCATCCCACCCCACCCCACCTCTGCAGAACCTGCGCCGGGAGATCCAGGTGCACCGGCCCCGCGTGGATGAGGTGCTGGAACGCGCCGCCGCCGTTGCCTCCATCAAGAGCCCCGAGGCCGAGGGCGTGCGGTGCCTCCTGGAGCGCCTGGGGACGATGTGGGCGGAGCTGCAGGAGCAGACGGAGCGCCGGCAGCAGACCCTGGATGCCACCTACCAGCTGGAGCAGTACTACTTTGACGTGGCTGAGGTGGAGTCGTGGCTGGGAGAACAAGAGCTGCTCCTGATGAACGAGGAGAAGGGGAAGGTGGGGTTGAGGTGGTTGGGTTGGTTGGATTGGGTGAATTGGGTGGGTTGAGTTGGTTGGGTTGGGTCAGCTTGATTGGTTTGATTGGGTGAATTGGGTTGGGTGGGTTGGGTCAGCTTGGTTGGTTTGATTTGGATGAATTGGGTTGGGTTGGGTTGGGTTTGGTCGTTTGATTAGTTTTATTGGGTGAATTGGGTTGTTGGGTTGTATTGGGTTGGATGAGGTTGGACTGGATTGGGTGAGGTTGGGCTGGGTGAGGTTGGGTTGGGTGGTTGAATAGGTGGGGTTGGTTGGGTTGATTGGTTGGGTTGATTAGGTTGGTTGGGTGGTGGGGTTTGGTTGAGTGCATTGGTTGGTTGGCTTGGGTTGAGTGGATTGATTGGGTTGGGTTGAGTTGGGTTGGTTTGGTTGGTTGAGTCATTGGGTCGGGTTTTTTGCCTTGATTGAGTGGGTTGGTTGGATTTGGTGGGGTTGATTGGTTTGGGTTGAGTGCATTGGTTGAGTTGGTTGAGGGGTTGGGTGGTGGGGTTGGGCTGAGTGGGTTGGGTTTGGTTGGGTTGAATGGGTTGATTGGGTTGGTTGGTTGGGTAGAGTAGGCTGGATGGGTGATGGGGTTTGGTTGTTTTTGTGGAGTTGATTGATTGGTTGGGTTGAGTTGAGTAGCTTGGTTGGGTGGTGGGGTTGGGTTGGTTGCATTGGTTGGGTTTTTTGGGTTGGTTGGTCAATTAGGTTGGGTTTACTTGGGTTGATTGACTTGGTTGCACTGGTTGAGTTGGCTTAGCTTGGTTGGGTTTGTTGAGCTGGATTGGTTGGGTTGAATGGTTGGGTTGGTTGCACTGGTTGGGTTTTTTGGCTTGGTTGGTGAATTAGGTTGCCTTCATTTGGATTGGTTGAGTTGGTTGACTACCCTGATTGAGTTAGGTTGGGTCAGTTGGGTTGAGTGGTGGTATCAACCCTCAAGCCCCCCCCACGCAACCCCACCCCAGGATGAGCAGAGCACCCTCCAACTCCTCAAGAAACACCTCCTCACCGAGCAAACCGTCGAGAACTACGAGGAGACCATCGCTCAACTCTCCCGCCAGTGCCGTGCCCTCCTGGAGCTCGGCCACCCCCAGAGGTCCGCCCACCCCCGGCTCGCCCCCGGCCCCCCGGGCGCCGCCGCGGCACCGCCGGGGCTGACGGGCGCTGTGTCCCCTTGCCCAGCGAACAGGTCAGCAGGCGGCAGTCGCAGGTTGACCGGCTGTACGTGTCTCTGAAGGACCTGGTGGAGGAGCGCAAGGTCAAGCTGGAGCAGCAGTACTGGCTCTACCAGCTCAACCGCGAGGTGGACGAGCTGGAGCACTGGATCGCCGAGAAGGAGGTGGTGGCCGGCTCGCCCGAGCTGGGGCAGGACTTCGAGCACGTCACGGTGAGGATAGAAGGCTGGGCGTGGGGTGGGGTGGGTTTGGTGCCGTGGTTGAGGGAGGTGGAGAAGTTGGTGGGGGTTGTGGTGGAGGTTCTGACTCCTGGAGGGGTCTTGGTGCCATCTTCAGGGTTTTGAGGAGCTTTCCTGACCTCTGCCAGGGGTCCTGGTACCATCCTGGCGGTTCTGGAGATCTTCCAGGCTCTGTGCTGGGTATCCTGGGCACCATCTATGTCCCATCCCAGTGGTCCTGGGTGTCACCTCTGTCCCCTGGGTAGAGGTCCTGGCACCATCCCTGCCCCATTCTGGTGGTCCTGGCATCATCCCGGTGGTCCTGGCACCATCCTGGTAGTGCTGGCACCATCCTGGTGGTGCTGGCCATCCCCTCTGTCCTCTGGGTGAGGGTCCTGGCACCATCCCAGTGGTGCTGGCATCATCCTGGTGGTGCTGGCCATCCCCTCTGTCCCCTGGGTGAAGGTCCTGGCACCATCCCTGCCCCATTCTGGTGGTCCTGGCACCATCCTGGTGGTCCTGGCACCATCCTGGTCGTGCTGGCCATCCCTCTGTCCCTTGGGTGAGGGTCCTGGCACCATCCTGGTCGTGCTGGCCATCCCTTTGTCCCTTGGGTGAGGGTCCTAGCACCATCCTGGTAGTGCTGGCACCATCCTGGTCATGCTGGCCATCCCCTCTGTCCCCTGGGTGGGAGTCCTGGCACCATCCCTGCCCCATCCCGGGGGTCTCAACCCCGCCCACCGCTGACC
The DNA here is from genome assembly GCA_021534815.1 of Acrocephalus arundinaceus. NCBI lineage: Eukaryota > Metazoa > Chordata > Aves > Passeriformes > Sylviidae > Acrocephalus > Acrocephalus arundinaceus. Next base: position 257,128 of record JAJEOU010000115.1, on the reverse strand, counting down.
CCTGCCCCACACCTGCCCCGGGCCACTGCAGCTGCTGCAGGAGAAGTTCCTGGAGTTCGCCAGCGAGACGGGCAGCGTGGGCCAGGAGCGCATCGCCGCCGTCAACCAGATGGTGGACGAGCTCATCGACTACGGCCACACCGACGCCGCCACCATCGCCGAGTGGAAGGACGGCGTCAACGAGGCCTGGGCCGACCTCCTGGAGCTGATGGAGACCCGAGCCCAGATGTTGGCGGCGTCGCACGAGCTGCACAAGTTCTTCAACGACTGCAAGGAGGTCCTGGGGCAGATCGAGGAGAAGCGGCAGCGCCTGCCCGAGCTGGCGGCGCGGGAGGGCAGGACTTCGGCTGGAGCCTTGCAGAGGGCCTTGGGCGCCTTTGAGCACGACGTGGAGGTGCTGGTGACGCAGGTGAGGCAGCTGCAGGAGGGCGCGGCGCAGCTGCGGACGCTCTATGCCGGGGACAACGCCGAGGCCATCGCCGGGCGCGAGCAGGAGGTGCTGCGGGCATGGAAGGAGCTGCTGGCGGCGTGCGAGGAGTGCCGGCTGCACGTGGCCAGCGTGGCCGACAAGATTCGCTTCGTGGGCACCGTCAGGGACCTGCTGGCGTGGATGGACGGCGTGCTCCACCAGATGGGTGCCGGGGAGAAGCCCAGGTAGGGGAGGTGGCCAAGGATCAAGTTCTGGTCCATTCCAAGCTTCCGTGTGCTGGTCCATCTGAGGATGTGGGTTCTGTCCCACCATGGACCCATAGACGTCTCCCTGCCTCTCGTGGTGCCACCATCCCATGTCCTGTCCCACCTTGGACCCAAGGACCACATCCTGGTCCATCTGAGGATCTATGTCCTGTCCCACCATGGACCCAAGGACCATGTCCTGGTCCATCCCAAGATCCTGTGTCCTGGTCCATCTGAGAATCTGGATCCTGTCCCACCATGGACCCAAGGATCATGTCTTGGCCTCTCATTGTGCCATCATCCTCTGTCCTGGTCCATCTGAAGATGCATATCCTGTCCCACCATGGACCCAAGAACCATGTCCTGGTCCATCCTAAGGTCCCATGTCCCGGTCCATCTGAGGATTTGGGTCCTGTCCCACCCAAGGATCACATCTTGGCCTCTCATGGTGCCACCATCCTCTGTCCTGGTCCATCTGAGGATCCATATTCTGTCCCACCATGGACCCAAGGACCATGTCCTGGTCCATCCCAAGGTCCCATGTGCTGGTCCATCTGAGGATCCATGTCCTGTCCCACCATGGACCCAAAGACCAAGTCCTGGCCCATCAGGAGGACCCCACACCCTTCTCCATGCCAATGTCCCCTCCCAGCCACCAAGGTCCCCCCTCCATCCCCACCCCATGCTGGGGTTTGGGACCACCCTCGTTCCTCCCCTGCCTCAGGGATGTGTCCTCAGTGGAGCTGCTGATGAACGACCACCAAAGCCTCAAGACCGAGATGGAGGCCCGGGCCAAGAACGTGGCCACCTGCCTGGAGCTGGGCAAGACCCTCATCCTCAGCAAGAGCCCGGCGGCCGATGAGGTGCCTGGGGTGGGGGGTGGGTGATGTGGGGAGGGGGCATGGTGGAACTTTTGGGGTGTCCCAACCTATCTCCCCCCTCCCCACAGATCAAATCCCACATGGAGAAGCTCCTGGCGAAGAAGAAGGAGATGACGGAGAAGTGGGACAAGCACTGGGAGTGGCTGCAGCAGAGTGAGTGCCAACCCAGGGGGACACCGGGGGGAGACACTGGGTGTTGGGGTGGCATCAGAAGGTTTTTGGGGGATGTTGAGTCTTGGAGGGACATCAGGTGTTGGGGTGGGTGTTGGGTCATGGAGGGCACCCTCAGTTTATGGGGGTGACCAGCTTATGGGGGACACCAAGTTATGAGGGGTCACCAAGTCTGGGGTGGACATTGGGTGTTGGGCAGACACCAGATCTTGGGGTGGACATTGGGTTGTGGGGGTCAGTTTATGGGAGTCATCTGGTTATGGGGGACACCAGGTTATGGGGGATGCCAAATTATGAGGAACACCAAATTATGGGAGCCACCAGGCTATGGGTGACACCAAGTTAGGGGGGATGCCAGGTTATGGGGAACACCAAATTACGGGAGCCACCAGGCTAAGGGTGAAACCAAATTATGAGGGCCACCAGATTACGGGTGACACCAGCCTCTGAGGTGAGCCCAGGCTCCGCGGCGACCCCGCGGCGGTGACGGGCGGCCCCGGCTGTGCCGGCAGTGCGCGAGGTGCACCAGTTCGCGCAGGAGGCCGTGGTGGCCGACGCGTGGCTGACGGCCCAGGAGCCGCTGCTGAAGAGCCAGGAGCTGGGCAGCAGCGTGGACGAGGTGGAGCAGCTGATCCGGCGGCACGAGGCCTTCAGGAAGGCTGCGGCAGCCTGGGAGGAGAGGTTCAGTTCCCTGCGGCGCCTCACCACGGTACGGCCACCGCGGGGCCGGGGATGTCCCCCGGGCTGGGCCCTGCTTGGGGTGGGGACAGCTGTGGGCTCAGCAAACCATCTCCTCATCTGACCTTGGTCTTCATGCTGTTCTCATCTCTGTTGCTGTTTCCATCGCTGGCTTCTTCATCTCAATCTTCATCTTCGTCTCTGTCGCATCCCCAACTCATCCCCATCCCCATTCTCATCTCCATCTCCATCTCATTTACATCTCCATCATCTGCCTCATTTCCATCCATCTCCACTCCCATCTCATCTCCATCATCTCCATCTCATCTCCATCTCCATCATCTCTACCTCCATCTCATCTCCATCATCTCCATCTTCTCCACCTCCATCTCCCCCTCCATCCTCATCTCCATCTCCATCCCATCTCCGTCTCCATCCCATCTCCTCCATCATCTCCATCTCCACCCCATCCCATCCCACCCCACAGATCGAGAAGCTCAAGGCTGAGCAGAACAAGCAGCCACCGACACCGCTCCTGACCCGCAAATTTTTGGGGGAACCCCCGGGAGGTCCCGACCCTCGCCGGCCGGAGCCGCATGTGGCCTACGTCCGGCACGAGCTGCGGCCGGAGCGCCTCCAGCCCAAGCTTGACCGCGTCCAGGCACCGGCCACCGAGGGAGGACCCACTGAGCCACCCCCGGCCACCACCACCGTCACCGCGGCCACCCCTGCCGAGCCCCCGGCGACCCCCAAGGCCGAGGAGCCCAGTGAGGTCCGGCCGGGGCCGCCGGAGCGGCGCCGGGAGCGCCGGGAGCGCCGGCTGGAGCGGCAGGAGTCCAGCGAGCCGGAGCCACCGCGGCACGATGGGAAGGGCAGTGGGTGAGCGAGGGGATGGCACAGGGATGCTGCGGTGACACCGTGGGGACAGTGGGGACAGGAGGGAGGGGACGGGGCTGAGATGACCCCACCGTGGTCTCCAAATGTCCTCCAGCAGCAAAGCCACCCTGGCCGACATCGTGGAGCAGCTGCAGGAGAAGGAGGCGGGCGGCCCTGTGCCGGCTTTGGTGAGTCCTTGGTGGTCCCTTGGTGACCCTTCGGTGTCCCCTTGGGTTCCCCTTGGTGTTCCCTCCATGTGCCACTGAACATTCCTCAGTGTCCCCTCAGTGTCCTCTCAGTGTCCTCTCCTGTCCCCTCAATGTCCCACTGGAGATCCACTCAGTGTCTCCTCAATGTCCCCTCCATGTCCTACTGGAGATCCCCTCATTGTCCCCTCCATGTCCCATTGGAGATCCCTCATTGTCCCTTCCATGTCCCTTTGGAGATCCTTCAGTGTCCCCTCCATGTCCCACTGGAGATCCCCTCATTGTGCCCTCCATGTCCCATTGGACATCCCTCAGCGTCCCCTCAATGTCCCCTCAGTGTCCCCTCAATGTCCTCTCAGTGTCCCCTCAATGTCCCTTCAATGTCCTCTCCTGTCCCTTCAATGTCCCACTGGAGATCCCCTTGGATGTCTCCTCATTGTCCCCTCCATGTCCCACTGGCCATTCCTCAGTGTCCCCTCAGTGTCCTCTCAGTGTCCTCTCCTGTCCCCTCAGTGTCCCACCTTCAATGTCCCCTCAGTGTCCCCTCCGTGTCCCCTCCATGCCCCACTGGACATCCCCCACTGTCCCCTCATTGTCCCCTCCTGTCCCCAGCCCCGTGACCGCGACTCCCCCGCCCGTCTCCCTGCTGGCCCCGAGGCACTCCCGGAGAGGACCCCTCGACCGGACCGTCCCCGTGCCCGGGACCGGCCGAAGCCGCGGCGCCGGCCGCGCCCCAAGGACTCGACGCAGGGTCCGGGGGAGCCGCGGCGCTCGCGGTCAGCGCCGGCACAGGGCAGCGCCCCCCCGCCGCCGCCGCCCCCCTCGCACACGGTGACGCATGAGGGGTTCCTGCTGCGCAAGCACGAGCTGGACGGCGCCGGCAAGAAGGCATCCAACAGGTCTGGGGGGACCGTGGTAATGGGGGTTCTCCAAGGGTAGGGGTTCATCAATGATCCACCAGAATTTGGGGGTTCACCAAGAGTTGAGGGTTCTCAAAGTGTTGGGGGTTCACCAAGGGTTGGGATTCATGAATGATCTAATAGAATTTGGGGGTTCACCAACAATTGAGGCTTCTCCAAGTTTTGGGGGTTCACCAAGGGTTGGAGGTTATCCAAGGGTTGGGGTTCATCAATGATCCACCAGAATTTGGGGGTTCACCAAGAGTTGAGGTTCATCAATCATCCACCAGAATGTGGGAGTTAATCAAGAGTTGGGGGTTCACCAAGGTTTGGGGGTTCATCAATGATCCCCCAGAATTTGGGGGCTCATCAAGAGTTGGGGGTTCACCAAAGATTGGAGGTTCACCAAGAGTTGGAGGTTCATCAAAAGTTGGGGGTTCACCAAAGTTTGGGGTTCATCAATGATCTACCAGAATTTTGGGGCTCATCAAGAGCTGAAGTTCATCAATGATCCACTAAAATTTGGGGTTCACCAAGAGTTGGGGATTCTCCAAAGGTTGGGATTCATCAATGATCTACTAGAATTTGGGGGTTCACCAAGAATTAAGGTTCATCAATGTTCTACCAGAATTTGGGGGTTCATCAAGAGTTGGGGGTTCACCAAGAGTTGAGGTTCATCAATGATCCACCAGAATTTGGGGGTTCATCAAGAGTTGGGGGTTCACCAAGAGTTGAGGTTCATCAATGATCCACCAGAATTTGGGAGTTAATCATGAGTTGGAGGTTCACCAAGAGTTGGAGGTTCACCAAAGGTTGGGGGTTCACCAAGAGTTGGGGTTTATCAATGATCCACCAGAATCTGGGGGTTCACCAAGGTTTGGGGGTTCATCAATGATCTGCTAGAATTTGGGGGTTCATCAAGAGTTGGGGGTTCATCAAGAGTTGAGGGTTCACCAAGAGTTGGGGTTCACAATGATCCACCAGAATTTGGGGGTCCTCCAAGGTTTGGGGGCTCACCAATGAAGGGGGTTCCCCAAGGGTTGAGGGTTCACAAAGGGTTGGAGGTTCACCAAGGACTGGATCCATCAATGGAGGGCATCCACCAGAATTTGGGGGTTCACCAAGACTTGGAATTCCCCAAAATTTGGGGGTTCACCACCAGCTGGAGGATCCATCAATGAAAGGGTCCACCAGGGGCTGGGGGTCCATCAGCGATGGGGTTCACCAAGGGTTTGGGGTCCATCAATGGAGAGGACTCACCAGCATTTGGAGGGGATCCACCAAGAGCTGGAGCTCCATCAATGAATAAGATTGACCAAAATTTGGGATTTCACCAAAGACGGGAACACTCATCAACGAACGGAATCCAACAACATTTGGGGGGTCCACCAAAACTCAGAATTCCCTCAAAACCTGGTGGTCTCACCCCACATCCCACCGCGAGCAGGTCCTGGGTGAACCTCTACTGCGTCCTGGCCAAGGGTGACCTGGGCTTCTACAAGGACGCCAAAGGCCCCGCAGCCGGGGCCACCCACGGCGGGGAGCCCCTGCTGAGCCTGCACCGTGCCACCAGCGAGGTGGCCAGCGACTACAAGAAGAAGAAGAACGTCTTCAAGCTCAAGTGAGTTTCGGGGTTCGTCCTTTTTGGGGTGCCTGATGCCTCTTTTGGGGTGTCTGATGGTGCTTTTGGGGTGTCTGATGTCACTTTTGTGGTCTCTTGGTGATTTGGGTGGGTTCTGATGCCACTTTTTGGGTGTCTGATGTTGCTTTTGGGGTGTCTGATGCTGCTTTTGGGGTCTTCTGTTGATTTGGGTGGGCTCTGATGTTGCTTTTGGGGTGTCTGATACCATTTTGGGGTCCCTTGTTGATTTGGGTGGCTCTGATGCCATTTTGGGGTCTCCTGTTGATTTGGGTGGGTTCTGATGCTGCTTTTGGGGTGTCTGATGTCACTTTTGGGGTGTCTGATGTCACTTTTGGGGTCTCCTGTTGATTTGGGTGGGTTCTGATGCCGCTTTTGGGGTGTCTGTGGCACCATTTTTGGAGTCTCTGATGCCATTTTTGCGGTCTCCTGTTGATTTTGGTGGGTTCTGATGCCACTTTTGGAGTGTCTGTGGCACCACTTTTGGGGTCTCCTGTTGACTTTGGTGGCTCTGATACCCCAAAGTCCTGGGGGACATGGTGACAATGTCCCTGTCTCGTAGGACTGGCGACGGGAGTGAGTTCCTGCTGCAGGCCAAGGATGAGGTGCGACTTTGGGGGCGTCTTTGTAGGGTTTTGGGGGGTCTCGAGGTGATTTTGGCAGTTCTCATGGTGGTTTGGGGGGTCTCGTGGTGGTTTTGGGTTGGTGATTTGGGGGTTGGATTTGGATGGTGGTTTTAGAAGTTTTGATGGGGATTTGGGGGGTCTCATGGTGGCTTTGGAGGATCTAATGGTGATTTGGGGGGGTCTCATTGTGGTTTTGTGGGGTCTTTGTAGGGTTTGGGGTGTCTGATGGTGGTTTGGGGGTATCTCATGGTTTTTGGAGTTTTGGGGTGTCTGATGGTGGTTTTGGGGTTTGTGATTTGGAGGCTGGGTTTGGTTGGATGGAGGTTTGGGGGTATGATGGGGATTTGGGGGGTGTCTTTGGGGGGTCTGACGGTGGTTTTGGGGGGTGTCATGGTGGTTTTGGTGGTTCTGATCTCATGTTGATTTTGATGGATCTGATGCCAATTTTGGGGTCCCAAACCCCATGTTGGGTGTCCCTAATCCCATTTTCAGCGTCCCTGACCCCATTTTTGGGTCTCTAAATCCATTTTCAGCGTCCCTGACCCCATTTTAGTGACCTTAACCTCATTTTTGTGGTCTTGTGTTGATTTTGATGAATCTGACACCATTTTTGAGGTATCTGACCCCACTTTTGGGGACTCATGTTGATTTTGATGGATCTGATGGCACTTTTGGGGTGTCTGACCCCATTTTCAGCGTCCCTAACCCCATTTTTGGGGTCTCTGACCCCATTTTCCATGTCTCTGACCCCATTTTTTGGGTGTCTAAGCCCATTTTTGGGGTATCTAGTCCCAATTTCGCCATTTAGGAGGACATGCAGGGCTGGCTGTGGGCACTGATGGCCAGGGTGCCTGACCCAATTTTTGGGGTCTCATGTTGCTTTTGATGGATTTGATGATGGTTTGGGGTTGTTTCATGTTGATTTCGGTGGATCTGACCCCACTGTCTGTGTCTCTAACCTCATTTTTGGGGTGTCTGACCCCAATTTTGGGGTGTCTGACCCCATTTTTGGGGTGCCTGACCCCGTTTTTGGCATTTAGGAGGACATGCAGGGCTGGCTGCGGGCGCTGGCGGCCAGCACGCAGGAACACGCCGAGATGGCCCGGTGGCACCAGGGCCTCCTCACCACCTCCTCCACCGATGAGGGGCTCCCCCGGCGCGACCCCGACCGCCCCCGGCGGAAGTGACCCCCCAGAACCCCGACTTTGCGGTCCTGGCCTCCCCAAAACCCGAATTTTGGGGTCCTGCTCCCCTCTGAGCCCTGGGTTTGGGGTCCAGAGCCCTGGGTTTAAGGTCCCGGCCCCCTCCAAACCCCGAGTTTGGTGTCTCGAGCCCCAAGTTTGGGGTCCAGGCCTCTCCACACCCTAATTTTGGGGTCCCGAGCCACCCCCCAAATCCTGGGTTTGGGTCCCGAGCCCTGGTTTTGGGGTCCTGGTCCACCCAAGCCTCGATTTTGGAGTCCCAAGCCCTGGTTTGGGGTCCCGGCCCCCCCCCAAAATCTCATTTTTGGGGTTCTGGCCCACCTAAACCTCCGAGTGTGGGGTCCTGGCTCCCTCAAACTCAAATTTTGGAGCCCTGGTCCCCCCATGAATCCCGGTTTGGGGGTCCTGGCCCCCCCTGAGCCCCAATTTTGGGGCCCCGGCCCCCCCTATCCCCCCGCACAAGCCATAGAGAGCCGGGGGGGCCTCAGCGCCGCTGTTGTACAAATGTAATAAAGCACCTGCTGCACCCCGAATCCGGCTCAGGGGGTTTTGGGGCGCTCTGGGAGGGTTTGGGGGCATCCTTGGGGGGGTCCTGGGCGGGGGAGGGGGGTTAGGAGCGACTCGGGAGGTTTTAGGACAAACCGGGAGGGTTTAGGAGAGACTGGGGAGAGGGGATTTAGGAATGTGCAGGGAGGTTTGGGAGCGATTTGGGGGGGTTAGGATCGACTGGGGAGACTTGGGAGCTATTGAGGGGGGATTTGGGGGTGTCCTGGGAGGCTTAAGAATGACTGGGAAAGGTTTAGGACGGACTGGAGGGGTTTAGGAGTGGCTGGGGGAGTTCGGGACCCTCTGGGTGGGGTTTAAAATCAACGAGGATCGTTCCGCTGCTTCTCGAGCCGGGAAGGGCTCGGTCCGAACCGAAAACTCCCCAGAGCGAACGCGGAGGTCCCGGAGAGATCCAGATCCCGATCGCGGTCCCGGAGCTCTCTCGTGCTGATTCCGGTTCTGGTGTCGATCTCGACCCCGGAGCGGTGCGTATCAGGGTTCCGGTGTCGATGTCAGTCTTGATGCTGGTGCCGATTCTGTGCTTATCTCGGTCTTGGTCCCGGAGACCTGAGGCCCATTCGGGTGATTTTAGGCAAAACCTGGTGGATTTGGGGTGGATTTTGGCCCTTGTGTGTAATTTTAGGCGAAAACGAGGACTTTTAGGACCGCGCGTCCCCTTGGCCCCGGCCCTACCCCTCACGGTTCTCACCCTCACTCTGGCCCCGCCCCTTTCCCCAGACGGTTCCCGCCCTGTCCCTGACCCCGCCTCTTTCCCCTCACGGTTCCCGCCCTGTCCCTGGCCCCGCCCTCTCAGTTCGGGGCTCGGAGCGGGCGAGGAGGAGGAGGGAGGGAGGAAGAGGCGGAGCGGCAGCCGGGAGCGGGAGGAGAAGACGAGCGGAGGTTTCGGGCGGCTCCAGCGCTCCGGGGAGCCGCAGCAGGCCCGGGGAGCATCGGCGGCATCCCGCAGGTGCCCGGGGAGGGGGAGCTCGGCCCGAATCTCCCGGTGGGGGGAGGGGGGGTGGGTCCGTGGGTTTGGGGTTTTTTAGTGGGGGATGTTTGGAGCTGGCAGGGCTCCCAAGGCGAGGCGCAGATGCCCCTCGGGGGGAGATCGGAGGCTCCCCGGGCGGTGTTTTTGGGGGTCCCGGCGTCGGCAAAGCCCTGAGGAGGGGAATGAGGGTCCCCCCGCGGTGGAGATTGGGCTTCCTGAGCCGGGCCTTCCGAGCTCTGCCGGGGCCCGGGAGAGCGTAGAGACCGCGCGGGACGGCGGAGTTTTTGTGGGGGACACCGCGTTTGGGGAGCTCCGGGAGAGCTGCCGCTTCCCTAAGCGGGACTCGAGAGAGAAAAGAGCCCCAGAAGCGCCAAGCGGGGAGGCCTAGAGGGGGGGAGCCCTGGGCTTGTCGGGAGCCCGGCGGGGGCTGCTGGGGCTGGAGGGGCGGGCTGGGCGGGCAAGGGGTTCGGGGGTGCCGGTGCTGGAAGTGGCTGCTCCCAGGATGAGCCCAGTTGCCTCCCCCGTGTAGTTCGAGTTTCCCGGGCACTGCCAGAGTGAGCCCAGTGAGTGCCAGTGTCCGTAAGTGGGGAGACAGAAGAGGGGGGAGCTTTTCGGGTTGCAGGGAGTGGCAGCAGCGTGGGGAGGGCAGGGCCCGAGTAAATGGGAGATCTCCTTCCCCTTGCGTGTGGCACGGAGGCAAATGCCATCGTGTCGTTGTCCTTCCTCCCGCAGGCAAGGAGCTGAGCATGGAGAGCAGGGAGGACAAATGGCCGCGGCAGAACGTGGTGGCAGAGGCCGTTTTGAGCGGCTCCAGGGCAGCGCAGGAATGCAACGGGGAGGAAAAGGCGCGGGGATCCCGCAGGAGGAGGGGCTGCAAAGGCAGCTCGGGAGGGTGTGAGGGGGAAAGCCCCAGCGTGTGCCGGGCAGGCGGCCGGAGAGGGAGGCAGAGCTCGGAGCTGGTGGTGCATGAGCAGCTTCGTGATGGGGAGAAGCCCCACGAGTGCTCAGAGTGTGGGAAGAGCTTCAGCTGGCGGTCTCACCTGATCCGTCACCAGAGAATTCACACTGGGGAACGGCCCCATCAGTGTGGGGAATGTGGGAAGAGCTTCAGGAAGCTGTTCCAGCACCAGCTGATCCACACTGGGGAGAGGCCCTACCAGTGTGGGAAATGTGGGAAAAGCTTCAGACATAGCTCCAGCCTAGTCCAGCATCGGAATACCCACACTGGAGAACGGCCCTACAAGTGTGGGGAATGTGGGAAGAGCTTCAGCTACAGAGGCAACTTGAGAGTCCACCAGAAGATCCACACTGGGGAGAGGCCCTATGAGTGTTCTGAGTGTGGGAAGGGGTTTCGGATCAGCTCCCATCTTGTCAAGCACCAGCGGATTCACACAGAGGAGAGGCCCTTCCGCTGCCCCGACTGTGGGAAGGGCTTCAAGCAGAACGCACACCTCATCGCCCACCGGCGCATCCACACCGGGGAGAAGCCCCACGAGTGTGAGGAATGTGGGAAGAGCTTCAGTCAGAGCTCCAGTCTGATCTACCACCAGAGGACCCACACCCAGGAACGGCCCTACGAGTGTGGAGAATGTGGGATGAGCTTCAGGCAATGCTCCAACCTGATCTATCACCAGAGAACCCACACTGGGGAACGGCCCTTTGTGTGTGGGGAATGTGGGAAGAGCTTCAGAGTCAGAGCCAAGCTGATGGAGCACCAGAACATCCACACTGGGGAGAAGCCATACAAGTGTGGGGAATGTGGGAAGGGCTTTGGGCACAGAGCCAGCCTGTCCTGCCACCAGAAGATCCACACGGGGGAGAGGCCCTATGAGTGTTCCAAATGTGCGAAAGGGTTTCTGACCAGCACTGAGCTACTCAAGCACCAGCGCACACACACAGAGGAGAGGCCATTTCGCTGCCCCGACTGCGGGAAGGGTTTCAAGCACAACTCCAACCTCACCACCCACCGGCGAATCCACACCGGGGAGAAGCCCTACAAGTGTCCCCAGTGTGGGAAGAGCTTCTCACAGAGCTCAAACTTGACCCAACACCAACGGAGGCACCACTAAGGGAAGCCCTGCGAGTGCCCCCAGTGCGGGAAGAGCTTCGTGCGCTGCTCCAGCTCCATCCCCCAGTGGAGGAGCCACGTTGGGCAGAGCCCTGGTGACCCACATTGCCTGGGATCCATGTGGGGAAGACACATAGCTGGTTATCTTTTTTGTTTTGGTCTCAGTGTTTTGCTCTTCTTCCTCTCTTTTCACTCCAGAATCCAAGAGGAATTGATCTGTCACCTCAAAATGTCTTGGGTTATGTAACCTAAAAATGTGTATTCTCTTTCGTCTGTTGAAAGCAGTTGGGCATGTTTTTTTCTTTATTATAACTCCACTGGGAGGGGGCAAATGCCTTTTGATAATGTGCCAGCCATAAAAACCAGCTGGGGTAGTGTTTGTTATCTCTTTCACCAAGGGTGCCAGGTCGTATCCCTCAGTCTGTCAGGGTTTTACCAGGACGTTTTTGTTTGCTTCCTTGATTGGTTTTTTTTTTATACTACTACATTTGCTTTTTTTAATTTTTTATATTCCTGTTCCAGTAAAGATCTGTTACTCCTGTTCCCATATCTTTGCCTGAAAGCCCCTAATTGCAAAATATAATAATTTAGGCGGAAGGGAATTTACAATCTCAATTCAAAGGGAAGCTCTAGCTTTCCATGGGAGACAACTGTCTTTTCAAACCAAGACACAAAACCATTCCAATCCCACTGAGAACACATCAATTTAAACCCAAAAGGGCTGAATCCCACCTCAAAACAGCTTGTTCCCACCTCAGAAAACTTCAGTCCCACGCCAAACGTACTGGATTCCACAGCTGGCAGGTGAGATGGGGTTGGCAGGAGATTGGGAGAAGTGGGACCCAAACATGGAGCAGTGGGATCAGGACTGTGTGGGGCTGGCAGGGTGGGGTGTGTTTTCAAGGTAAATCAAACTTTGGGAGTTCTTGATTCCTGTCCCATTCATTTTCAGTCAGTGTCAGCTCTGATTTTAGAGTGCCACCTTCTCAGCTGCTTGTGGCTGTGTCCTCCTTTCTCGGGTGCCTCTCTGTGCCTGCTGTGTTTGTGTTTTAGGTGATTTTAGGCCAAACCGGGCCCTTCTAGGATCCTGCGTCCTCTTGGCCCCGCCCCTTTCCTCTCACGGTTCCCGCCCTGTCCCTGACCCCGCCCCTTTCCTCTCACGGTTCCCGCCCTGTCCCTGACCCCGCCCCTTTCCCCTCACGGTTCCCGCCCCTTCCTTGGCCCCGCCCTCCCAGTTCGGGGCTCGGGGCGGGCGAGGAGGAGGAGGGAGGGAGGAAGAGGCGGAGCGGCAGCCGGGAGCGGGAGGAGAAGACGAGCGGAGGTTTCGGGCGGCTCCAGCGCTCCGGGGAGCCGCAGCAGGCCCGGGGAGCATCGGCGGCATCCCGCAGGTGCCCGGGGAGGGGGAGCTCGGCCCAAATCTCCCGGTCGGGGAGGGGGGTCCGTGGGTTTGGGGTTTTTTAGTGGGGGATGTTTGGAGCTGGCAGGGCTCCCAAGGCGAGGCGCAGATGCCCGTCGGGGGGAGATCGGGGGCTCCCCGGGCGGTGTTTTTGGGGGTTGGCGGTGTGGGCAGAGGCGGGTCGGGGGCCGGGGCCCAGCAGGTTTGTCCGTGAGCGGGACGGGCGAGAGAGGAGAGCCCCAGAAGCGCCAAGCGGGGAGGCCGAGAGGGGGGGAGCCCTGGGCTTGTCGGGAGCCCGGCGGGGGCTGGAGGGGCTGGAGGGGCGGGCTGGGCGGGCAAGGGGTGCGGGGGTGCCGGTGCTGGGAAAGGGGTTCACGGCTCCCGGTTATGGAAAGGGCTGTTCCCAATATGAGCCCAGTCACTCCCAGTCATTCCTTGTTACGGTGTCATTTGCCTCCAGCACCGTCCCAGTTTCATTCCGTCCCTCCCACTGTCACCGAAAGTCCGGAAAAACCCTAAACCGTTCAAACAACATTTTTAAGGTTCGAGATTCAAGGCATGACTTTATTCTCCGGGCTGGATGTTGTTCTGGCCAGGATGTACCACAGAAATCATCTCATCCACACACAGTTCGGCTGTGCCGAGAGAATCATTCCATGACACACCGGTTTTAGTAGATTTTTCAGATTTTTTTTGTAGTGTAAACCTATGTAAATGAACTGGGTCGCTGTTCACTGGTCTCGAGGTGCAAATACTAAGTCCTTTGTATTTAGTCTTCTATTGGGTTCGTGTTTCTTCCCTTTTGATGTTAATTCGATCCTGATGCCTTGAATTTCTCCTCAGTCTTTCCCAGCGGTGTCTCCAATCCTGCCCGAGGCACAGGCTGGGGTGGATGTTCCCTTAATGGCCGCTGATGGCCCTTGAGCCCCCGGGCTGCTCCCGGTCTGTTAAAATGTGGAGTTTATGTGCCCCCAGCTGGTGGAACAATGGCCTGGAAACAAAAGTCTTTTTCCCCGGGCAAAGGCGAACAAAACCGCTTTAATCAAGGGAGAGAGAAATTTTTAAACTGATTTGTCTTTACACAAGTCACTTTAATCCGGTGTGTTCCCAGTTCTCCCAGTTGCCCCTAGCATAGTCCCAGTCACTCCCAGTATGATCGCAGTGTCTCCCAGCAGGGCCCCAGTCACTCACCCTTGCCCCCAGTTTCCCCCAGCCTGGTCCCAGTTCCTCCCCCCACTCACTCCCAGTTCGGTGCCAGTCACCACCCCTATGGTCTCAGACACTCCCAGTATATCCCAGTTTCCCTAAAAATTCTCATCGTCATTCCCAGTCACTCCCAGTTACCTCAGCGTCATTCCCTTGCCTGCAGATGCCTCCCAGTTCCTCCCAGATCCTCCCGGTGTGTCCCCATTTTTTTCCGAGGCCGGGCCTGGTAGCTCCCAGTAAGCCCCAGTCAGGGTCCATTGACAGCCACTCTAATCCCAGTATGATTGCAGCCACTCCCAGTATGATCCCAGTATGATTCCAGTCACTTGCAGTCTAATTCCAGTCTCTCCCAGTCTCTCCCAGTCTGATGCCATTGGCTCCCAGTGTGATCCCAGTTGCTCCTTGTCAATGCCAGCATGACCCCAGTAGCCTCCATTATAACCCCCATGGCTCCCAGTCTCTCCCAGTATACCCCAGTCACCCCCAGGGCACTCCGAGTAACACCCACCTCCTTCCAGTTGCTCTCAGTGTGATTCCAGTTGCTCCCAGCCACTCCCAATCAATCCCAGTATAATTCGTCTCACCCTCAGTGTGATCCCAGTTCTCCCCAGCGTGGACCCAAGCTGTTGCCGGTGTGATCCCAGTATGATCCCAGTAGCCCCAGCATAGTTCCAGTTGTTCTCTGTTGCTCCCAGTGTGATCCCAGTTGTCCCCAGTTACCCCTGGTATAGTCAGAAGGAGACAGAAGAGGGGGGAGCTTTTCTGGTTGCAGGGAGTGGCAGCAGCGTGGGGAGGGCAGGGCCCGAGTAAATGGGGGATCTCCTTCCCCTTGCGTGTGGCACGGAGGCAAATGCCATCGTGTCGTTGTCCTTCCTCCCGCAGGCAAGGAGCTGAGCATGGAGAGCAGGGAGGACAAATGGCCGCGGCAGAACGTGGTGGCAGAGGCCGTTTTGAGCGGCTCCAGGGCAGCGCAGGAATGCAACGGGGAGGAAAAGGCGCGGGGATCCCGCAGGAGGAGGGGCTGCAAAGGCAGCTCGGGAGGGTGTGAGGGGGAAAGCCCCAGCGTGTGCCAGGCAGGCGGCCGGAGATGGAGGCAGAGCTCGGAGCTGGTGGTGCATGAGCAGCTTCGTGATGGGGAGAAGCCCCACAAGTGCTCGGAGTGTGGGAAGAGCTTCAGGTGGAGGTCCCACCTGATCCAGCACCAGAGGATTCACACTGGGGAACGACCCCATGAGTGTGGGGAATGTGGGATGAGCTTCAGGAAGAGCTCCCACCTGATCTGCCACCAGAGGATTCACACTGGGGAACGACCTCACGAGTGTGGGGAATGTGGGATGAGCTTCACAGTGAAAGCCCACCTTCTCCAGCACCAGAGGATCCACACCGGGGAACGGCCCTTTGAGTGTGGGGAATGTGGGAAGAGCTTCAGACAGAGGCCCAGCCTAATCCAGCACCAGAACATCCACACTGGTGAGAAGCCGTACAAGTGTGTTGAGTGTGGGAAGGGCTTCAACCAAAGAGGCAACCTGATCATCCACCAAATGATCCACACTGGGGAGAGGCCCTACAAGTGTTCCGAGTGTGGGAAGGGGTTTCGGGTCAGCACTGACCTCCTCCTTCACCAGCAGAGTCACACAGAGGAGTGGCCCTTCTCCTGCCCCGACTGCGGGAAGGGCTTCAACCGCAACTCCGTCCTCATCACCCACCGGCGAATCCACACCGGGGAGAGGCCCTACGAGTGTGATAAATGCGGGAAGATGTTTCGTGTCAGCTCCACTCTCCTCAATCACCAGCGCACACACACAGAGGAGAGGCCCTTCCGCTGCCCCGACTGCGGGAAAGGCTTCAAGCAGAATGGAAACCTCATTGCCCACCGGCGCATCCACACCGGGGAGAGGCCCCATGTGTGTAGGGAATGTGGGAAGAGCTTCAAAGAGAATGCCACCCTGATCCAGCACCAGAACATCCACACGGGGGAGAGGCCGTACAAGTGTGGGGAATGTGGGAAGGGCTTCAGCTACAGACGCAGCCTGATCAGGCACCACAAGATCCACACCGGGGAGAGGCCCTATGAGTGTCCACAGTGTGGGAAGAGCTTCTCACAGAGCTCCGATTTGATCCAACACCATCAAAGGCACCACTAAGTGAAGCCCTGTGAGTGCCCCCAGTGCGGGAAGAGCTTCGTGTGCTGCTCCAGCTCCATCCCCCAGTGGAGGAGCCACGTTGGGCAGAGCCCTGGTGACCCACGTTCTCTGGGATCCATGTGGGGAAGACACCTGGCTGGTTCTCCTTTTGTTTTGGCCTCAATGTTTTTCTCTTCTCCATCATTTTACACTGTAAATGCCAGGAGGGGTCTATCTCTAACCTCAAAACCCCTCCATCTCACTTAGAATACCCCAATTTTAGCCCAAAAGGTTTCAATCCCACCTCATAGTACCTTGTTCCCACCTCAGAAAAGCTCAATCCCATTCCTAACTTCCTGGATTCCACAGCCTCCAGGGTGAGATGGGGCTGGAAGGAGATTGGGAGAAGTGGGATCCAGATTTGGAGCAGTGGGATCAGGATTGTTTGGGGCTGGCTGGGTGGGATGTGTTTCAATAGTAAATCAAACTTTGGGAGTTGTTGATTCCTGTCCCATTCATTTTCAGTCAGTGCCAGTTCTGGTTTCAGTGCCACCTTCTCAGCTGCTTGTGCCTGTGTCCTCCTTTCTCTGGAGCCTCTCTGTGCCTGCTGTGTTTGTCTCTCAGTGTCTCCCTTGAGCCAGGGCAGCTCCCAGCCAAGCCCGTGGCCTGAGTGAATTCCCAAGGCAGGAGCTCCAAGGAGCATGGCTGAAGTTCTGGGGGCTGGCAGTGCAATGTCCCTGTAGGATCTTGGTGCCCTTGGCTTTGGGCCCCTTCTGGAGAGCTTTGCCTTGAAGGGGGCAGGAAGATCTTTTCCTTGCTGGGCACTGGCATTGCAGAGCCTTGGAGTGTGTGCCCTGCAGGAGCATCCAGAGTGGGATCCTGCGGGCTGGGACCTTGTAGGGCTGGGATTGTCCAGACTGGGATTGTACACTCTGGGATCACATGGACTGGGATTTCACAGGCTGGGACCATCTGGATCAGAACCATCGAGACTGGGATCATACAAACTGGGATCATACAGACCGGGATGGCTGCACCAGAACAATGTGAACTGAGGCGGTGCCGTCTCACCCAGGGCTCCCTCCCAGTCCCTCCCAGTCCTTCCCAGTGGTGCTGCCAAATCTCCCCAGAGCCAACGAGGCGGTCCCGCTGCAATCCTGGAGTCAATCCCGCAGCAATTTCAGGTAAGATCCCAGTCCCAGTTCTGGTCTCGGTCTCAGTCTCGGTCCCGGAGCTCTCCCGGTGTTGGTGTCGGTCTCAGTTTCGGTCTCAGTTTCAGGCTCAGTCTCTGTCTTGAAGCAGTCCTGGAGTGCTCCTGGTGCTGATTCCAGTCCTGGGGCCGATCTCAGTCCCAGAGCAGTGCCGGTCTCAGAGCCGGTGTCGGTTCCAGTCTCAGTCCTGGTCTCAGTCTCGGTCTCGGTGTGGTTTCAGTCCCAATCCTGGTGCCAGAGCGGCGCTGGTCTCAGTTCTGGTATCGGTTCTGCTCCCGGGCCCGGTGCTGCTGTGGTGGTGGTGTTTGTTCTGGTGTCGGTTCTGGTGTCAGTTCTGGTGTCGGTTCTGGTCCCAGTCTTGCTCTCGGTGCCGGTTCCAGAGCAGCGCCGCTCTTGGTGTCGGTTTCAGGTCCAGTGTTGTTCTGAGTCTTGGTGCTGGTGCCACTTCTGGTGCTGATCTTGGTCTTGGTCCCAGAGATTTGGGGCCTATTTGGACATTTGAGGCCAAACTGGGCAGGTTGAGTGGGGATTTTAGGTCTCCTGGGATGATCTTAGACCCATTTAGGTGGAGTTTAGCTGCATTTGGGTGATTTTAGGAAAAAGCAGGAAGGTTCAGAGTGGATTATTGCCCCATTTAAAAGATACAGAAGTGATTTCAGGCCATTTTGTGAGGGTTTTAAATCAGTTTTAGCAACTTTATAAGCCACTGATCGCATTCCATATGGTATTTGTATGATTTTTACTCCATTTTTTTTGATTTTGGGCCAAACTATGTGTATTAAGGGTGGTTGTAAGGCCGTGTGAGTAATTTTAGGCCACTTTGTGGGAATTTTAGGCCTCTTTGGTTGATCTCATGTTAAACTTGATCGGGTATACTGTGGATATAAAACCCCTTTGAACACTTTTTGCCCCATTTGTGTGATTTTAGGCCAAACCGGGCCCTTTTAGATAGAGCGTCCAAGAGGCCCCGCTCCTTTCCCCTCACGGTTCCCGCCCTGTCCCTGGCCCCGCCCATTTCCCCTCACGGTTCCCGCCCTGTCCCTGACCCCGCCCCTTTCCCCTCACGGTTCCCGCCCTTTCCTTGGCCCCGCCCTCCCAGTTCGGGGCTCGGAGCGGGCGAGGAGGAGGAGGGAGGGAGGAAGAGGCGGAGCGGCAGCCGGGAGCGGGAGGAGAAGACGAGCGGAGGTTTCGGGCGGCTCCAGCGCTCCGGGGAGGCGCAGCAGGCCCGGGGAGCATCGGCGGCATCCCGCAGGTGGCCCGAATCTCCCGGTGGGGAGGAGGGAGGGGTCCGTGGGTTTGGAGTTTTTTAGTGGGGGATGTTTGGAGCTGGCAGGGCTCCCAAGGCGAGGCGCAGATGCCCCTCGGGGGGAGACCGGGGGCTCCCCGGGCGGTGTTTTTGGGGGTTGGCGGTGTGGGCAGAGGCGGGTCGGGGGCCGGGGCCCAGCAGGTTTGTCCGTGAGCGGGACGGGCGAGAGAGGAGAGCCCCAGAAGCGCCAAGCGGGGAGGCCGAGAGGGGGGGAGCCCTGGGCTTGTCGGGAGCCCGGCGGGGGCTGGAGGGGCTGGAGGGGCGGGCTGGGCGGGCAAGGGGTTCGGGGGTGCCGGTGCTGGGAAAGGGGTTCACGGATCCAGGTTCTGGAAAGGGCTGTTCCCAATATGAGCCCAGTCACTCCCAGTCATTCCTTGTTACGGTGTCATTTGCCCCCAGCACCGTCCCAGTTTCATTCCGTCCCTCCCACTGTCACCGAAAGTCCGGAAAAAGCCTAATCCCTCCAAACAACATTTTTAAGGTTCGAGATTCAAGGCATGACTTTATTCTCCGGGCTGGATGTTGTTTTGGCCAGGATGTACCACAGAAATCATCTCATCCACACATAGCCCGGCTGTGCCGAGAGAATCATTCCATGACACACCGGTTTTAGTATATTCTTCAGATCCTTTATCCAGTCAAAACTCATGGAAATGAACGGGGTCGCTATTACCTCGTCTCGTGTTTCAAATGCTAAAAGTTCTTAGGATTTATTTTTCTACTGGGTTCGTATTTCCTCCTCTTTGATGTTAATTCGATCCTGATGCCTTGAATTTCTCCTCAGTCTTTCCCAGCGGTGTCTCCAACCCTGCCCGAGGCACAGGCTGGGGTGGATGTTCCCTTAATGGCCGCTGATGGCCCTTGAGCCCCCGGGCTGCTCCCGGTCTGTTAAAATGTGGAGTTTATGTGCCCCCAGCTGGTGGAACAATGGCCTGGAAACAAAAGTCTTTTTCCCCGGGCAAAGGCGAAGAAAACCGCTTAAATCAAGGGAGAGAGAAATTTTTAAACTGATTCGTCTTTACACAAATCGCTTTCATCCGCAATTTTCCCAGTTCTCCCAGTTGCCCCCAGCATCATCCCAGTCACTCCCAGTATGATCGCAGTCTCTCCCAGCAGGGCCCCAGTCACTCACCCTTGCCCCCAGTTTCCCCCAGCCTGGTCCCAGTTCCTCCCCCCACTCACTCCCAGTTCGGTGCCAGTCACCCCCCCATGGTCTCAGACACTCCCAGTATATCCCTGAAAATTCTCATCGTCATTCCCAGTCACTCCCAGTTACCTCAGCGTCATTCCCTTGCCCCCAGTTTTCTCCCAGTTCCTCCCAGTGTGTCCCCAGTTTTCTCCGAGGCCGGGCCTGGTAGCTCCCAGTAAGCCCCAGTCAGGGTCCATTGACAGCCGCTCTAATCCCAGTATGATTGCAGCCACTCCCAGTATGATCCCAGTATGATTCCAGTCACTTGCAGTCTAATTCCAGTCTCTCCCAGTCTCTCCCAGTCTGATGCCGTTGGCTCCCAGTGTGATCCCAGTTGCTCCGTGTCCATGCCAGCATGACCCCAGTAGCCTCCATTATGACCCCCATGGCTCCCAGTCACTCCCAGTATACCCCAGTCACCCCCCGGACGCTCCCAGTAACTCCCACCTCCTTCCAGTTGCTCCCAGCCACTCCCAATCAATCCCAGTATAATTCCTCTCACCCTATGTGTGATGCCAGTTCTCCAGAGCATGGACCCAAGCTGTTGCCAGTGTGATCCCAGTATGATCCCAGTAGCCCCAGCATAGTTCCAGTTGTTCCCTGTTGTTCCCAGTGTGATCCCAGTTGCCCCCCAGTTACCCCTGGTATAGTCAGAAGGAGACAGAAGAGGGGGGAGCTTTTCGGGTTGCAGGGAGTGGCAGCAGCGTGGGGAGGGCAGGGCCCGAGTAAATGGGAGATCTCCTTCCCCTTGCGTGTGGCACGGAGGCAAATGCCATCGTGTCGTTGTCCTTCCTCCCGCAGGCAAGGAGCTGAGCATGGAGAGCAGGGAGGACAAATGGCCGCGGCAGAACGTGGTGGCAGAGGCCGTTTTGAGCGGCTCCAGGGCAGCGCAGGAATGCAACGGGGAGGAAAAGGCGCGGGGATCCCGCAGGAGGAGGGGCTGCAAAGGCAGCTCGGGAGGGTGTGAGGGGGAAAGCCCCAGCGTGTGCCGGGCAGGCGGCCGGAGATGGAGGCAGAGCTCGGAGCTGGTGGTGCATGAGCAGCTTCGTGATGGGGAGAAGCCCCACAAGTGCTCGGAGTGTGGGAAGAGCTTCAGCTGGAGGTCCTGCCTGATCCGTCACCAGAAGATTCACACAGGGGAGAGACCCCATGAGTGTGGGGAATGTGGGATGAGGTTCAGGACGAGCTTCCACCTTTTCCGCCACCAGAAGGTTCACATGGGCGAGAGACCCTACAAGTGTGAGGAATGTGGGAAGAGCTTCAGGTGGAGGTCCCATCTGATCTGCCACCAGAGGACCCACACCGGTGAGAGGCCCCACGAGTGTGGGGAATGTGGGATGAGCTTTAGAGAGAGAACCCAGCTGATCCGCCACCAGAGGATCCACACGGGTCAGAGGCCCCACGGGTGTGGGGAATGTGGGATGAGCTTCAGAGTTAGAGCCAGCCTGCTCCAGCACCAGAGGATCCACACTGGGGAACGGCCCTTCGAGTGTGTGGAATGTGGGAAGAGCTTCAGACAGAGAGCCCAACTGATTCGGCACCAGAACATCCACACTGGGGAGAAGCCCTACAAATGTGAGGAATGTGGGAAGGGCTTCAACCAAAGAGGCAACCTGATCATCCACGAAATGATCCACACTGGGGAGAGGCCCTACAAGTGTTCCGAGTGTGGGAAGGGGTTTCGGGTCAGCACTGACCTCCTCCTTCACCAGCAGAGTCACACAGGGGAGAGGCCCTTCTCCTGCCCCGACTGCGGGAAGGGCTTCAACCGCAACTCCGTCCTCATCACCCACCGGCGCATCCACACCGGGGAGAGGCCCCACGAGTGTAATAAATGCGGGAGGATGTTTCGTGCCAGCTCCACTCTCCTCAATCACCAGCGCTCACACACAGAGGAGAGGCCCTTCCGCTGCCCCGACTGCGGAAAGGGTTTCAACCGCAACTCCAACCTCATCATCCACGGGCGCATCCACACTGGGGAGAGGCCATACAAGTGTGAGGAATGTGGGAAGAGCTTCAGCTTCAGATGCAGCCTTATCAGGCACCACAAGACCCACACCGGGGAGAGGCCCTACGAGTGTCCCCAGTGTGGGAAGAGCTTCATACAGAGCCCTCACTTGACCAGGCACCAACGGAGGCACCACTAAGGGAAGCCCTGCGAGTGCCCCCAGTGCTGGAAGAGCTTCGTGCGCTGCTCCAGCTCCATCCCCCAGTGGAGGAGCCACGTTGGGCAGAGCCCTGGTGACCCACATTGCCTGGGATCCTTGTGGGGAAGACACCTGGCTGGTTATCCGTTTTTTTTGGCTTTAATTTTTTTCTCTTCTTCCTCTCTTTGCAATCCAGAAGGTAGGACGGATCAATCGCACTCCCAGTGTCTCCCTTGAGCCAGGGCAGCTCCCAGCCAAGCCCCTGGCCTGAGTGAATTCCCAAGGCAGGAGCTCCAAGGAGCATGGCTGAAGTTCTGGGGGCTGGCAGTGCAATGTCCCTTGGTGCCCTTGGCTTTGGGCCCCTTCTGGAGAGCTTTGCCTTGAAGGGGGGCAGGAAGATCTTTTCCTTGCTGGGTAGTGGAATTGCAGAGCCTTGGGGTGTGTGCCATGCAGGAGCACCCAGAGTGGGATCCTGCGGGCTGGGACCTTGTGGGTCCGGGATTGTGCAGACTGGGATTGCACAGACTGGGATTGTACACTCTGGGATCACATGGACTGGGATTTCACAGGCGTGGTTCATCTGAAACAGAACCATAGAGACTGGGATCATACAAACTGGGATCGTACGGACCAGAATGGCTGCCCCGGAACGATGCGAACCGAGGCGGTGCCGCCCCGCACAGGGCTCTCTCCCAGTCCCGCCCGGAGGTGCGGCCAAAACTCCCTGGGGCGAACTCAGCGGTCCTGCAGTGATCCTGCAGCCAGTCCCACAGCTACTCCCGGTCAGATCCCCGTCCCGGTTCCAGCCCCGCTCTCAGCCTCGGTCCTGGAGCGCTCCTGGTGTGTCTCAGTCCCTTTCTCAGTCTCTGTCTCGGAGCAGTCCCTTAGCGCTCCTGGTTCCGATTCCAGTCCCGATGCCAATCTCGATGCTGGAGCGGTGCCGGTCCCAGTCTCAGTCTCGGTCCCATTGCAGTGCCAGGCTCGGTGCCGGTGCCGTTTCTGGTTTCAGGCTCGGTCTCGGTCTTGGTCTCGGTCCCAGTCCCGGTGCTGGTACTGGTGCCAGTGTTGCTCCCAGTTCCAGTCCCGGTCCCGGAGCGGTGCCAGTGTCGGTGCTGGTTCTGGTGCCCGTCTTGGTCTCAGTCCCAAAGTGCTCCATGTCTCGGTCCCAGTCTGCGTCCTGGGGCAGTCCTGGAGCACTCCCGGTGCTGATCCAGGTTCCAAACCACTCTCAGTGCTGGGCTTGGTCTCAGTGTTGATACCAGGGCCAGTTCTGGTGCCGGTTGGGGTCTCGATCTTCGTGCCGGTCTCATTCCCAGTCTCAGAGCGTCGTCGCTCTCGGTGCGCCGGTGTCGGTCCAAGTCTTGGTGCTGGTGCTGGTGCTGATCTCAGCCTTGGTCCCGGTCCCAGAGATTTTCGGCCTATTTGGGTGATTTTAGGCCTAAATGGGCAAGGTTTAAGCGGGGTTTTCAAGCTTTTGGTGTGGTATTTAGGCCTCTTTGGCAGATTTTAGGCCAAATCGGGTGGGGGTTCTTATCAGTTGGGTGATTTTAGGATTAGCTGGGCAGTTTCAGGGTGGATTTTAGATTCCTTTGGAGGATTTTCGGCTGATTTGGGTAGGGTTTCAGGATGATTGGGTGAATTTAGGCCAAATCTGGTAGGTTTTGGGGTGGACTTTAGGTCCCTTTGGGGTTTTTTATCTCAACCTAGGTACATTTGGGGTTAATTTTACATGTCTTTGGGGATTTGGGGCTGAATTTGGCCACTCTTTGAGGGTTTAAAACTATTTTTGAGAGTTTTACGTCTCTTACGTGTGAATTTTGACCCCTTTGGATAATTTTCACTGCATTTGGATGATATTAGTCTTAACCATGCAGATTTCGATTGGATTTTAGGTCCCTTTGAGATATTTTATGCCACTTTTTAAAAATTTTAGGCCTCTTTCGTTGATATGAGGGCCAAACGGATCGGGTTTCGGGTGGATTTTATCCCCCCTCTGACTATTTTAGCCCCTTTTTCTTGATTTAACGCTAAACCGGGCCCTTTTAGGACCACTCGTCCTCTTGGCCGCGCCCCTTTCCCCTCACGGTTCCCGCCCTTTCCTTGGCCCCGCCCTCCCAGTTCGGGGCTCGGAGCGGGCGAGGAGGAGGAGGGAGGGATGAAGAGGCGGAGCGGCAGCCGGGAGCGGGAGGAGACGAGCGGAGGTTTGGGGCGGCTCCAGCGCTCCGGGGAGCCGCAGCAGGCCCGGGGAGCATCGGCGGCATCCCGCAGGTGCCCGGGGAGGGGGAGCTCGGCCCGAATCTCCCGGTGGGGCGGGGGGGCTCCCTGGGTTTGGGGTTTTTTAGTGGGGGATGTTTGGAGCTGGCAGGGCTCCCAAGGCGAGGCGCAGATGCCCGTCGGGGGGAGATCGGGGGCTCCCCGGGCGGTGTTTTTGGGGGTTGGCGGTGTGGGCAGAGGCGGGTCGGGGGCCGGGGCCCAGCAGGTTTGTCCGTGAGCGAGACGGGCGAGAGAGGAGAGCCCCAGAAGCGCCAAGCGGGGAGGCCGAGGGGGGGGAGCCCTGGGCTTGTCGGGAGCCCGGCGGGGGCTGCTGGGGCTGGAGGGGCGGGCTGGGCGGGCAAGGGGTTCGGGGGTGCCGGTGCTGGAAGTGGCTGCTCCCAGGATGAGCCCGGTTGCCTCCCCCGTGTGGTTCGAGTTTCCCGGGCACTGCCAGAGTGAGCCCAGTGAGTGCCAGTGTCCGTAAGTGGGGAGGCAGAAGAGGGGGGAGCTTTTCGGGTTGCAGGGAGTGGCAGCAGCGTGGGGAGGGCAGGGCCCGAGTAAATGGGGGATCTCCTTCCCCTTGCGTGTGGCACGGAGGCAAATGCCATCGTGTCGTTGTCCTTCCTCCCGCAGGCAAGGAGCTGAGCATGGAGAGCAGGGAGGACAAATGCCCTCGGCAGAACGTGGTGGCAGAGGCCGTTTTGAGCGGCTCCAGGGCAGCGCAGGAATGCAACGGGGAGGAAAAGGCGCGGGGATCCCGCAGGAGGAGGGGCTGCAAAGGCAGCTCGGGAGGGTGTGAGGGGGAAAGCCCCAGTGTGTGCCGGACAGGCGGCCGGAGATGGAGGCAGAGCTCGGAGCTGGTGGTGCATGAGCAGCTTCGTGATGGGGAGAAGCCCCACCAGTGCTCGGAGTGTGGGAAGAGCTTCAGGTGGAGGTCTTGCCTACTCCAGCACCAGAGGATTCACACTGGGGAGAGACCCTACAAGTGTGAGGAATGTGGGAAGAGCTTCAGCCAGAGGTCCCACCTAATCCAGCACCAGAGGATTCACACTGGGGAGAGACCCTACAAGTGTGGGGAATGTGGGAAGAGCTTCAGCCAGAGGTCCAACCTGATCTGTCACCAGAGGATTCACACTGGGGAACAACCCCACCAATGTGGGGAATGTGGACAGAGCTTCACAGACAACTCCACCCTGATCCGCCACCAGAGTATTCACACCGGGGAGAGACCCTACGCGTGTGGGGAATGTGGGAAGAGCTTCAGGAAGAGCTGCCACCTGGTCCAGCACCAGAGGACCCACACCGGTGAGAGACCCCATGAGTGTGAGGTATGTGGGATGAGGTTCACAGTGAGAGACAGCCTGCTCCAGCACCATCTGATCCACACTGGGGAATGGCCCTTTGAGTGTGTGGAATATGGGAAGAGCTTCAGACAGAGGTCCAGCCTAATCCAGCACCAGAACATCCACACTGGGGAGAAGCCGTACAAGTGTGGGGAATGTGGGAAGGGCTTCAACAGAAAAGGCAACCTGATCATCCACCAGAAGATCCGCACTGGGGAGAGGCCTTATGAGTGTTCCGAGTGTGGGAAGGGGTTTCGGACTAGCAATGAGCTCCTTGTGCACCAGCGGATTCACAGAGAGGAGAGGCCCTTCCACTGCCCTGACTGTGGGAAGGGCTTCAAGCACAACTCCCACCTCACCACCCACCGGCGCATCCACACCGGGGAGAGGCCCTACGAGTGTCCCCAGTGTGGGAAGAGCTTCTCACACAGCTCAAACTTGACCCAACACCAACAGAGGCACCGGTAAGGGAAGCCCTGCAAGCGCCCCCAGTGCGGGAAGAGCTTCGTGCTCTGCTCCAGCTCCAAACCCCAGTGGAGGAGCCACGTTGGGCAGAGCCCTGGTGACCCACATTGCCTGGCATCCATGTGGGAAAGATATTTGGCTTCCTATCCTTTTTTTTTTTTGCCTTAATGTTTTTCCCTTCTTCCTCTATTTGCACTACAGCAGTCACGAGGGATTGATCTGTTGCCTCAAAACCACTCCAGTCCCACTGAGAACAACTCAGTTTTAACCCCGAAGGACTCAATCCCACCTCAAAATGGCAATTTTCACCTCCCAAAAACTCAATGCCATAACAAAGTTCCTGGATTCCACATCTCCAGGGTGAGGTGGGGTTGGCAGGAGATTGGGAGAAGCGGGATCCAGATTTGGAGTGTAGGGATTGGGATTGTGTGGGGCAGAGTAGGTCGGATGTATTTGATAGTAAATAAAACTTTAAAAGTTCTTGATTCCTGTCGCATTCATTTTCAGTCA
The DNA here is from genome assembly GCA_021534815.1 of Acrocephalus arundinaceus. Classification (NCBI taxonomy): domain Eukaryota; kingdom Metazoa; phylum Chordata; class Aves; order Passeriformes; family Sylviidae; genus Acrocephalus; species Acrocephalus arundinaceus. The sequence continues at coordinate 230,524 of JAJEOU010000115.1, read as the reverse complement.
GTGTCAGCTCTGGTTTCAGTGCCACCTTCTCAGCTGCTTGTGCCTGTGTCCTCCTTTCTCTGGTGCCTCTCTGTGCCTGCTGTGTTTGTCTCTCAGTGTCTCCCTTGAGCCAGGGCAGCTCCCAGCCAAGCCCGTGGCCTGAGTGAATTCCCAAGGCAGGAGTTCCAAGGAGCATGGCTGAAGTTCTGGGGGCTGGCAGTGCAATGTCCCTGTAGGATCTTGGTGCCCTTGGCTTTGGGCCCCTTCTGGAGAGCTTTGCCTTGAAGGGGGGCAGGAAGATCTTTTCCTTGCTGGGCACTGGCATTGCAGAGCCTTGGAGTGTGTGCCATGCAGGAGCATCCAGAGTGGGATCCTGCGGGCTGGGACCTTGTAGGGCTGAGATTGTCCAGACTGGCATTGTCCAGACTGGCATTGTCCAGGCTGGGACCATCCTGATCAGAACCATAGAGACTGGGATCATACAAACTGGGATCATACAGATCAGGATGGCTGCAATGGAACGATGCAATCCGAGGCGGTTCCACCCCACCCAGGGCTCCCAGTCCCTGCCAGTTCCCCCTGGTCTGTCTCATCAATGAGGGACAGACCCCTCAAAGTCCCACTTGGAGGCACACCCAAAACTCCCCAGAGTGAACGTGAAGATCCTGAGCCATCACGGTGCTGGTCCCTGTCTCAGTCTCGGTCCCGGTTTGGTGCCAGTCTCGGTGCCAGTTCTGGTTTCAGTCCTGGTCTCAGTCTTGGTCTCAGCGCAGTCTTTGTCCCAGTGCCGGGTCCAGTGTCGGTCTTGGTCTCAGTCTTGATCCCACTGCCAGTTCTGGTGCTGCTTTCAGTCTCCGTCTCGATCTCAGTGCCAGTCCTGCTGCCAGTCTCTGTTCTGGTGTCGGTTCTGGTCCCAGTTCTGGTGCCAGTCTCTGTTCTGGTGTCGTTTCTGGTCCCAGTCGTGGTCTCGGTGCCGGTCCCAGAGCGGCGCCGCTCTCGCTTCCCAGCTCAGTTCTGGTGTTGATCTCAGTCTTGGTGCTGCTGCTGGTTCTGCTGCCGATATTGGTCATGGTCTCGGTCTCTGGCTTGAAGATTTTAGGGCTGTTTGTGTGATTTTAGGCAAAACCTCGGCAGTTTTAGGGCGGCTTTTAGATCCCTTTGGAGAATTTTAGGCCAAGTTGGGTGGGGATTGGGCCAATTTTGGTGATTTTAGGCCAAGTCTTGTGGGTTTTAGAATGGACTTTAGGTCACTTTGGGGGATTTTAGTCCAATGCAGGCACTTTCAGTGTGGATTTTTGCAGCAATTTCAGAGATGTTGGTTTGATTTGAGGCCATTTTGTGGGCCATTTTAAACCAGTCTGAGAAAATTTAGGCCCCTTCATTGGATTTTAGACCCCTTTGGATGACTTGAACAGCATTTAGCTGATTTTAGGCCAAACTGTGTAGATGTAGGGTAGGTTTTATGTCCCTTTAGGTGATTTAGGGTTGATTTGTAGCGAAGTTTGGCCGCTTTCGGTGATTTGAGACAGCACCAGATCGAGTTTTGGATAGATTTTAGGATCTTTTAGACAATTTTAGGGTGTTCTAGGTGATTTAGGCCAAACCGGGCCCTTTTAGGATCGAGCGTCCTCTTGGTCCCGCCCCTTTCCCCTCACGGTTCCCGCCCTGTCCCTGACCCCGCCCCTTTCCCCTCACGGTTCCCGCCCTGTCCCTGACCCCGCCCCTTTCCCCTCACGGTTCCCGCCCTTTCCTTTACGCCGCCATTGCAGTTCAGGGGTAGGAACGGGCGAGGAGGAGGAGGGAGGGAGGAAGAGGCGGAGCGGCAAGGAGAAAGAAGGAGAAGGGCATAGGCGGAATCGAGCGACTCCAGCGCTGCGGGGAGCCGCAGCGGGCCCGGGGAGCGTCCCGGCTCACTGCCATCCCGCAGGTGCCCGAGGAGGGGGAGCTTGCCACAAATATCGGGGGTGGGGGGGTGGGGGGAAGCGGCCCCTGGGTTTGGGGTTTTTTGTGGGGGATGTTTGGAGCTGGCAGGGCTCCCAAGGCTAAGCGCAGATGCCCCTCGGGGGGAGATCGGGGGCTCCCCGGGCGGTGTTTTTGGGGGTTGGCGATGTGGGCAGAGCCGGGTCGGGGGCCGGGGCCCAGCAGGTTTGTCCGTGAGCGGGACGGGCGAGAGAGGAGAGCCCCAGAAGCGCCAAGCGGGGAGGCCGAGAGGGGGGGAGCCCTGGGCTTGTCGGGAGCCCGGCGGGGGCTGCTGGGGCTGGAGAGGCGGGCTGGGCGGGCAAGGGGTTCGGGGGTGCCGGTGCTGGGAAAGGGGTTCACGGCTCCGGGTTCTGGAAAGGGCTGTTCCCAATATGAGCCCAGTCACTCCCAGTCATTCCTTGTTACGGTGTCATTTGCCCCCAGCACCGTCCCAGTTTCATTCCGTCCCTCCCACTGTCACCGAAAGTCCGGAAAAACCCTAAACCGTTCAAACAACATTTTTAAGGTTCGAGATTCAAGGCATGACTTTATTCTCCGGGCTGGATGTTGTTCTGGCCAGGATGTACCACAGAAATCATCTCATCCACACATAGCCCGGCTGTGCCGAGAGAATCATTCCATGACACACCGGTTTTAGTAGAATTTTCAGATCTTTTATCCAGTCAAAACTCATGGAATTGAACGAGGTCGCTGTTCACTGGTCTCGAGTTGCAAATACTAAAAGTTCTTAGGATTTATTTTTCTATTGGGTTCGTATTTCTTCCCTTTTGATGTTAATTCGATCCTGATGCCTTGAATTTCTCCTCAGTCTTTCCCAGCGCTGTCTCCAACCCTGCCCGAAGCACAGGCTGGGGTGGATGTTCCCTTAATGGCCGCTGATGGCCCTTGAGCCCCCGGGCTGCTCCCGGTCTGTTAAAATGTGGAGTTTATGTGCCCCCAGCTGGTGGAACAATGGCCTGGAAACAAAAGTCTTTTTCCCTGGGCAAAGGCGAACAAACCCGCTTTAATCAAGGTAGACAGAATTTTTTAAACTGATTCGTCTTTACACAAATCGCTTTCATCCGCAGTTTTCCCAGTTCTCCCAGTTGCCCCCAGCATCGTCCAAGTCACTCCCAGTATGATCGCAGTGTCTCCCAGCAGGGCCCCTGTCATTCACCATTGCCTCCAGTTTCCCCCAGCCTGGTCCCAGTTCCTCCCCCCACTCACTCCCAGTTCGGTGCCAGTCACCACCCCTATGGTCTCCGACACTCCCAGTATATCCCAGTTTCCCTGAAAATTCTCATCGTCATTCCCAGTCATTCCCAGTTACCTCAGCGTCATTCCCTTGCCCCCAGTTTTCTCCCAGTTCCTCCCGGTGTGTCCCCAGTTTTCTCCCAGCCTGAGCCTGGTAGCTCCCAGTAAGCCCCAGTCAGGGTCCATTGACAGCCACTCTAATCCCAGTGTGATTGCAGGCAGTCCCAGTATGATCCCAGTATGACTCCAGTCACTTGCAGTCTAATTCCAGTCTCTCCCAGTCACTCCCAGTCTGATGCCATTGGCTCCCAGTGTGATCCCAGTTGCTCCTTGTCAATGCCAGCATGACCCCAGTAGCCTCCATTATGACCCCCATGGCTCCCAGTCACTCCAAGTATACCCCAGTGACCCCCAGGACGCTCCCCGTAACTCCCATCTCCTTCCAGTTGCTCTCAGTGTGATTCCAGTTGCTCCCAGTTGCTCCCAGTTGCTCCCAGTCAATTCCACTATAATTGCCCTCACAGTCATTGTGATCCCAGTTCTCCCCAGCATGGACCCAAGCTGTTGCCGGTGTGATCCCAGTATGATCCCAGTAGTCCCAGCATAGTTCCAGTTGTTCCCTGTTACTGCCAGTGTGATTCCAGTTGTCCCCAGTTACCCCTGGTATAGTCAGAAGGAGACAGAAGAGGGGGGAGCTTTTCGGGTTGCAGGGAGTGGCAGCAGCGTGGGGAGGGCAGGGCCCGAGTAAATGGGGGATCTCCTTCCCCTTGCGTGTGGCACGGAGGCAAATGCCATCGTGTCGTTGTCCTTCCTCCCGCAGGCAAGGAGCTGAGCATGGAGAGCAGGGAGGACAAATGGCCGCGGCAGAACCTGGTGGCAGAGGCCGTTTTGAGCGGCTCCAGGGCAGCGCAGGAATGCAACGGGGAGGAAAAGGCGCGGGGATCCCTCATGGGAAGAGGCTACAAAGATGGATCGGGAGGATGTGGGGGGGAAGGACCCAGTGTGAGCAGGGAAGGCGGCCAGAGCTCTGAGCTGGAGTTCCATGAGGAGCTTGGTGATCGGGAGAAGCCCCACAAGTGCTTCGGGTGTGCCAAGAGCTTCACCTGGCGGTGCCACCTTCTCCGACACCAAAGGATTCACACGGACGAACGGCCCCACAAGTGTGGGGAATGTGGCAAGAGCTTCAGGAAGAGTTTCCAGCTGATCCAGCACCAGAGGATCCACACTGGGGAACGACCCTACGAGTGCGAGGAATGTGGGAAGAGCTTCAGAGACAGAACCACCCTGCTCCAGCACCAGAAGCGGGTCCACACCAGGGAGAGGCCCCACGAGTGTGGGGAATGTGGGGTGAAGTTCAGGTTGCGCTCCCAACTGTTTCAGCACCAAAGGACCCACACTGGGGAGAGGCCCCACAAGTGTGGGGAATGTGGGATGAGCTTCAAGTTGCACTCTCAACTGATCAGGCACCAGATGATCCACACCAAGGAACGGCCCTTTGAGTGTCTGGAATGTGGGAAGAGCTTCAGACAGAAGTCCAGCCTGATCGAGCACCAGAACATCCACACTGGGGAAAGGCCGTACAAGTGTGGGCAATGTTGGAAGAGCTTCCGACACAGAGGCAACCTGATTGTCCACCAGAAGATTCACGCTGGGGAGAGACCCTATGAGTGTTCTGAGTGTGGGAAGGGCTTTTGCACCAGCAACAAGCTCCTTGACCATCAGGAGACACACATAGAGGAGAGGCCCTACCACTGCCCTGACTGCGGGAAGGGCTTCAAGTCCAGCTCCAACCTCATCACCCACCGACGAATCCACACTGGGGAGAGGCCCCACGAGTGTGATAAATGCAAGAAGAGGTTTTGGACCATGTCCCGTCTCCTCGTACACCAGCACACGCACACAGAGGAGAGGCCTTTCTGCTGCCCTGACTGCGGGAAGGGATTCAAGCACAACAACACCCTCGTCATCCACCGGCGTATCCACACCGGGGAGAAGCCCCACGTGTGTGAGGAATGTGGGAAGAGCTTCAGAGACAAAGCCACTCTGATCCAGCACCAGAGGATCCACACTGGGGAAAGGACATACAGCTGTGAGGAATGTGGGAAGAGCTTCAGAGACAAAGCCACTCTGATCCAGCACCAGAGGATCCACACTGGGGAACGGCCGTACAACTGTGAGGAATGTGGGAAGAGCTTCATGAAGCGAACCACCCTGTCCCGTCACCAGCGGATCCACACTGGGGAGAGGCCGTACAAGTGTGGAGAATGCGGGAAGAGCTTCAGGTTGAGGACTGACCTGATCATCCACCAGCGGATCCACACTGGGGAGAGGCCCTACGAGTGTAATAAATGCAGGAAGAGGTTTCGGACCAGGTCCCATCTTCTTGTACACCAGCACACGCACACAGAGGAGAGGCCCTTCCACTGCCCTGACTGCGGGAAGCGCTTCAGGCGCAACGGTCACCTCACCATCCACCGGCGCATCCACACCGGGGAGAGGCCCTACAAGTGTCCCCAGTGTGGGAAGAGCTTCATACAAAGCTCTGACTTGATCCAACACCAACAAAGGCACCAGTAAGGGAAGTCCTGTGAGTGCCCCCAGTGCGGGAAGAGCTTCGTGCGCTGCTCCAGCTCCATCCCCCAGTGGAGGAGCCACGTTGGGCAGAGCCCTGGTGACCCACATTGCCTGGGATCAATGTTGGGAAGACACCTGGCTGGTTAACTTTTTGTTTTGGCCTCAATGATTTTCTCTTCTCTTTATAGACCAAAAGCCAAGATGAATTGATCAGTCTGTCATCTCAAAACCACTCTAATCCCACTGACAACAACTCAATTTCAGCCCAAAAGGGCTCAATCCCATCTCAAAGTACCTTGTTCCCACCTCAGAAAAACTCAATCCCACGCCAAACTTCCTGGATTCCACAGCCTCCAGGGTGAGATGGGGTTGCCAGGAGATTGGGAGAAGTGGGATCCAGATTTGGAGTGGTGGGATCGGGATTGTTTGGGGCTGGCTGGGTGGGATGTGTTTCAATAGTAAATAAACCTTTGGGAGTTCTTGATTCCTGTCCCATTCATTTTCAGTCAGTGTCAGTTCTGTTTTCAGTGCCACCTTCTCAGCTGCTTGTGCCTGTGTCCTCCTTTCTCTGGAGCCTCTCTGTGCCTGCTCTGTTTGTCTCTCAGTGTCTCCCTTGAGCCAGGGCAGCTCCCAGCCAAGCCCGTGGCCTGAGTGAATTCCCAAGGCAGGAGCTCCAAGGAGCATGGCTGAAGTTCTGGGGGCTGGCAGTGCAATGTCCCTGTAGGATCTTGGTGCCCTTGGCTTTGGGCCCCTTCTGGAGAGCTTTGCCTTGAAGGGGGGCAGGAAGATCTTTTCCTTGCTGGGCACTGGCATTGCAGAGCCTTGGAGTGTGTGCCATGCAGGAGCACCCAGAGTGGGATCCTGCGGGCTGGGACCTTGTAGGGCTGGGATTGTCCAGACTGGGATTGTCCAGACTGGGATTGTCCAGACTGGGATTGTACACTCTGAGATCACATGGACTGGGATTTCACAGGCTGGGACCATCTGGATCAGAACCATTGAGACTGGGATCATACAAACTGGGATCATACGGACCGGGATGGCTGCACCAGAACGATGCCAACCGAGGCGGTGCCGTCTCACCCAGGGCTCCCTCCCAGTCCCTCCCATCCCCGAGGGTTCCTCCCTGTCCCGCCCTGGCGTGGGGCCAAAACTCCCTGGCGCGATCGGGGCGATCCTGTTGCCGATTCCTGAGATGATTCCAGGTCCCATCCCCGTTCCGGGCTCGGTCTCTGTCTCTCGCGCGGAGCGCTCCCGGTGCTGATTCCGGTCCCGGTGTCGATCTGGATAATGGTGCGGTGCAATTCTTGGCACCGGTGCCGGCTCCAGTTTAAGTCCTGCTCTCATTTTTGGTCTCGGTCTCGATCTCAGTCTTGGTTTCAGGACCCGGAGCGGTCCCGGTACTGGAGCTGGTACCGGAGCTGGTACCGGCGCCAGTACCAGTGGTGGTCCCGGAGTTCTCCCATTGCCAATCTCAGTCTTGGTGCCCGTCCCGGAGCAGGGCAAGTCTCGGTGCTGGTTCCGATGCCTGTCTCGGTATCAGTCCCGGAGCGCTCCAGGTGCCGGTCCCGGCACCAGTTCTGGTGCCTGTTTTGGTCTCGCTCCGTGTCCCAGTGACGGTGCCTGTGCGCTGCCAGTGTCGGATGCGGTGTCAGGCTCAGTCTTGGTGGTACTGCGGGTTCCAGTGCTGATCTCGGTCTTGGCACCGGTCCCGGAGATCGTAGACCAATTTGGGTCATTTTAGGCCAAACCTGCTAGATTCAGGATGAATTTTAAGCCCTTGTGGGTCATTTAATGCCAAACCGGGCCCTTCTAGGACCGCCCGTCCCCTTGACCCCGCCCCTTTCCCTTCACGGTTCCCGCCCTGTCCCTGACCCCGCCCCTTTCCCCTCACGGTTCCCACCCTTTCCTTGGCCCCGCCCTCCCAGTTCGGAGCTCTTAGCGGGCGAGGAGGAGGAGGGAGGGAGGAAGAGGCGGAGCGGCAGCCGGGAGCGGGAGGAGAAGACGAGCGGAGGTTTCGGGCGGCTCCAGCGCTCCGGGGAGCCGCAGCAGGCCCGGGGAGCATCGGCGGCATCCCGCAGGTGCCCGGGGAGGGGGAGCTCGGCCCGAATCTCCCGGTGGGGGGGAGGGGGGGAGTCCCTGGGTTTTAGGGGTTTTTAGTGGGGGATGTTTGGAGCTGGCAGGGCTCCCAAGGCGAGGCGCAGATGCCCCTCGGGGGGAGATCGGGGGCTCCCCGGACGGTGTTTTTGGGGGTTGGCAGAGCCGGGTCGGGGGCCGGGGCCCAGCAGGTTTGTCCGTGAGCGGGACGGGCGAGAGAGGAGAGCCCCAGAAGCGCCAGGCGGGGAGGCCGAGAGGGGGGAGCCCTGGGCTTGTCGGGAGCCCGGCGGGGGCTGCTTGGGCTGGAGGGGCGGGCTGGGCGGGCAAGGGGTTCGGGGGTGCCGGTGCTGGAAGTGGCTGCTCCCAGGATGAGCCCGGTTGCCTCCCCCGTGTGGTTCGAGTTTCCCGGGCACTGCCAGTGTGAGCCCAGTCAGTGCCAGTGTCCGTAAGTGGGGAGACAGAAGAGGGGGGAGCTTTTCGGGTTGCAGGGAGTGGCAGCAGCGTGGGGAGGGCAGGGCCCGAGTAAATGGGGGATGTCCTTCCCCTTGCGTGTGGCACGGAGGCAAATGCCATCGTATCGTTGTCCTTCCTCCCGCAGGCAAGGAGCTGAGCATGGAGAGCAGGGAGGACAAATGGCCGCGGCAGAACCTGGTGGCAGAGGCCGTTTTGAGCGGCTCCAGGGCAGCGCAGGAATGCAACGGGGAGGAAAAGGCGCGGGGATCCCGCAGGAGGAGGGGCTGCAAAGGCAGCTCGGGAGGGTGTGAGGGGGAAAGCCCCAGCATGTGCCGGGCAGGCGGCCGGAGAGGGAGGCAGAGCTCGGAGCTGGTGGTGCATGAGCAGCTTCATGAAGGGGAGAAGCCCCACAAGTGCTCGGAGTGTGGGAAGAGCTTCAGCTGGCGGTGCCACCTGATCCGTCACCAGAGGATTCACACTGGGGAGAGACCCTACAAGTGTGAGCAATGTGGGAAGAGCTTCAGCCAAAGCTCCAACCTGATCTATCACCAGAGGATCCACACCGGGGAACGGCCTTACAAGTGTGAGGAATGTGGGAAGAGCTTCAGAGAGAGAGCCAACTTGAGACTGCACCAGAAGATCCACACTGGGGAGAGGCCCTACAAGTGTTCCCAGTGTGGGAAGGGGTTTCGCACCAGCACCCAGCTCCTTGTACATCAGCAGACACACACACAAGAGAGGCCATTCCACTGCCCTGACTGCGGGAAGGGCTTCAAGGAGAACTCTAACCTCACCTCCCACCGGTGCATCCCTACTGGCAAGAAGCCCTACAAGTGTGAGGAATGTGGGATGAACTTCAGGAGGGTTTTCCACCTGATCCGCCACCAGATGATTCACACTGGTGAACGGCCCTACGGCTGTGGTGAATGTGGGAAGACCTTCAGAGACAGAGCCAGGCTGCTCGAGCATCAGAACATCCACACTGGGGAAAGGCCATACAAGTGTGGAGAATGTCAGAGGAGCTTCAGGCAGAGAGCCAACCTGATTCATCACCAGTTCATGCACACTGGGGAGAAGCCCTACAACTGTTCCAAGTGTGGAAAGGGGTTTTGGATCAGCTCCCATCTCATCCAGCACCAGCAGATTCACACAGAGGAGAGGCCCTTCCGCTGCCCTGACTGTGGGAAGGGCTTTAGGCGCAATGAAACCCTCATCATCCACCGGCGCATCCACACTGGGGAGAAGCCGTACAAGTGTGGGGAGTGTGAGATGAGCTTCATGAGGAGAGCAGGGATGATTGAGCACCAGAACATCCACACTGGGGAATGGCCGTACAAGTGTGGGGAATGTGGGATGAGCTTCATGAGGAGAGCCAGGCTGATCGAGCACCAGAACATCCACACTGGAGAGAAGCCGTACAAGTGTGGGGAGTGTGGGAAGGGCTTCAGGCACAGAACCGGCCTGACCTTCCACCAGAAGATCCACACTGGGGAGAGGCCCTACAAGTGTCCCCAATGTGGGAAGGGGTTTCGGACGAGCACTGAGCTCCTTGTGCACCAGCGGATTCACTCAGAGGAGAGGCCCTTCTGCTGCCCCGACTGTGGGAAGGGCTTTAAGCACAGCTCCACCCTCATCACCCACCGCCGCATCCACACCGGAGAGAAGCCCTACAAGTGTCCCCAGTGTGGGAAGAGCTTCTCAAAGAGCTCAAACTTGACCCAACACCAACGGAGGCACAAGTAATGGAAGCTCTGCGAGTGCCCCCAGTGCGGGACGAGCTTCGTGCGCTGCTCCAGCTCCATCCCCCAGTGGAGGAGCCACGTTGGGCAGAGCCCTGGTGACCCACATTGCCTGGGATCCATGTGGGGAAGACACCTGGCTGGTTAACTTTTTGTTTTGGTCTCAATGATTTTCTCTTCTCTTTATAGACCAAAAGCAAAGAAGAATTGATCAGTCGTCATCTCAAAACCACTCCAATCCCACTGAGAAGAACTCAATTTTAGCCCAAAAGGGCTCAATCCCATCTCAAAGTACCTTGTTCCCACCTCAGAAAAACTCAATCCCATTCCTAACTTCCTGGATTCCACAGCCTCCAGGGTGAGATGGGGCTGGAAGGAGATTGGGAAAAGTGGGATCCAGCTTTGGAGCTGTGGGATCGGGATTGTTTGGGGCTGGCTGGGTGGGATGTGTTTCAATAGTAAATAAACCTTTGGGAGTTCTTGATTCCTGTCGCATTCATTTTCAGTCAGTGTCAGCTCTGGTTTCAGTGCCACCTTCTCAGCTGCTTGTGCCTGTGTCCTCCTTTCTCTGGTGCCTCTCTGTGCCTGCTGTGTTCTCCCTTGAGCCAGGGCAGCTCCCAGCCAAGCCCGTGGCCTGAGTGAATTCCCAAGGCAGGAGCTCCAAGGAGCATGGCTGAAGTTCTGGGGGCTGGCAGTGCAATGTCCCTGTAGGATCTTGGTGCCCTTGGCTTTGGGCCCCTTCTGGAGAGCTTTGCCTTGAAGGGGGGCAGGAAGATCTTTTCCTTGCTGGGCACTGGCATTGCAGAGCCTTGGAGTGTGTGCCATGCAGGAGCATCCAGAGTGGGATCCTGCGGGCTGGGACCTTGTAGGGCTGGGATTGTCCAGACTGGGACCATCCTGATCAGAACCATCAAGACTGGGATCATACAAACGGATCATACAGATCAGGATGGCTGCACTGGAATGATTCAAACTGAGGCGGTTCCATCCCACCCAGGGCTCCCTCCCAGTCCCTGCCAGTCCCCCCTGGTCTGTCTCATCAATGAGGGACAGACCCCTCAAAGTCCCACTTTGAGGCACACCCTAAACTCCCCAGAGTGAACGTGAAGATCCTTGAGCCACCCCAGTGCTGGTCCCTGTCTCAGTCTCAGTCCCGGTTTGGTGCCAGTCTCGGTGCCAGTTCTGGTTTCAGTCCTGGTCTCAATCTTGGTCTCAGCGCAGTCTTGGTCCCAGTGCCGGGTCCGGTGCCGGTCTTGGTCTCAGTCTTGATCCCACTGCCAGTTCTGGTGCTGCTTTCAGTCTCGGTTTTGGTGTTGGTGCCAGTCCTAGTGCCAGTCTCTGGTCTGGTGTCGGTTCTGGTCCCAGTCCTGGTGCCAGTCTCCATTCCGGTTTCGGTTCTGGTCCCTGTCGTGGTCTCGGTGCCGGTCACAGAGCGGCGCCGCTCTCGCTTCCAGGCTCAGTTCTGGTGTTGATCTCAGTCTTGGTGCTGCTGCTGGTTCTGCTGCTGATATTGGTCATGGTCTCGGTCTCTGGCTTGAAGATTTTAGGGCTGTTTGTGTGATTTTAGGCAAAACCTCGGCAGTTTTAGGGCGGCTTTTAGATCCCTTTGGAGAATTTTAGGCCAAGTTGGGTGGGGATTGGGCCAATTTTGGTGATTTTAGGCCAAGTCTTGTGGGTTTTAGAATGGACTTTAGGTCACTTCGGGGGATTTTAGTCCAAGGTGGGAATTTTCAGTGTTGATTTTTTCAGTAATTTCAGAGATGTCGGTGTGATTTGAGGCCATTTTGTGGGGCTTTTAAACCAGTTTGGGAAATTTTAGGCCATTTCGTTGGATTTTGGACCCCTTTGGACGACTAGAACAGCATTTAGCTGATTTTAGACCAAACCGTGTAGATTTAGGGTAGATTTTAGGTCCCTTTGGGTGATTTAGGGTGGATTTGTAGGGAATTTTTGCCTCTTTCAGTGATTTGAGACCGAACCTCATCGAGTTTTGGATCGATTTTAGGACCTTTTAGACAATTTTAGGGTGTTTTAGGTGATTTTAGGCCAAACCGGGCCCTTTTAGGATCGAGCGTCCCCTTGGCCCCGCCCCTTTCCCCTCACGGTTCCCGCCCTGTCCCTGACCCCGCCTCTTTCCCCTCACGGTTCCCGCCCCTTCCTTTACGCCGCCATTGCAGTTCAGGATTCGGAGCGGGCGAGGAGGAGGAGGGACGGAGGAAGAGGCGGAGCGGCATCAGGAAGAAGGAGAAGGGCATAGGGGGAATCGAGCGGCTCCAGCGCTTCGGGGAGTCGCAGCAGGCCGTGGGAGCGTCCCGGCTCACCGCCATCCCGCAGGTGCCCGATGAGGGGGAGCTCCCCACAAATATCGGGGGGGGGGGGGGGGGAAGCGGCCCCTGGGTTTGGGGTTTTTAGTGGGGGATGTTTGGAGCTGGCAGGGCTCCAAGGCGAGGCGCAGATGCCCCTCGGGGGAGATCGGGGGCTCCCCGGGCGGTGTTTTTGGGGGTTGGCGGTGTGGGCAGAGGCGGGTCGGGGGCCGGGGCCCAGCAGGTTTGTCCGTGAGCGGGACGGGCGAGAGAGGAGAGCCCCAGCAGCGCCAAGCGGGGAGGCCGAGAGGGGGGAGCCCTGGGCTTGTCGGGAGCCCGGCGGGGGCTGCTGGGGCTGGAGGGGCGGGCTGGGCGGGCAAGGGGTTCGGGGGTACCGGTGCTGGAAGTGGCTGCTCCCAGGATGAGCCCGGTTGCCTCCCCCGTGTGGTTCGAGTTTCCCGGGCACTGCCAGAGTGAGCCCAGTCAGTGCCAGTGTCCGTAAGTGGGGAGACAGAAGAGGGGGGAGCTTTTCGGGTTGCAGGGAGTGGCAGCAGCGTGGGGAGGGCAGGGTCGGAGTAAATGGGGGATCTCCTTCCCCTTGCGTGTGGCACGGAGGCAAATGCCATCGTGTCGTTGTCCTTCCTCCCGCAGGCAAGGAGCTGAGCATGGAGAGCAGGGAGGACAAATGGCCGCGGCAGAACCTGGTGGCAGAGGCCGTTTTGAGCGGCTCCAGGGCAGCGCAGGAATGCAACGGGGAGGAAAAGGCGCGGGGATCCCGCAGGAGGAGGGGCTGCAAAGGCAGCTCGGGAGGGTGTGAGGGGGAAAGCCCCAGCGTGTGCCGAGCAGGCGGCCGCAGATGGAGGCAGAGCTCGGAGCTGGTGGTGCATGAGCAGCTTCGGGATGGAGAGAAGCCCCACAAGTGCTCGGAGTGTGGGAAGAGCTTCAGCTGGAGGTCCCGCCTGATCCAGCACCAGAGGATTCACACTGGGGAACGGCCCCACAAATGTGGGGAATGTGGAAAGACCTTCACAGAGAACTCCACCTTGATCTTGCATCAGAGGATCCACACGGGGGAGAGACCCTATGAGTGTGAGGAATGTGGGAAGTGCTTCAGCCAGAGCTCCATCCTGATCTGCCACCAGAGGATTCACACGGGGGAGAGACCCTACAAGTGTGAGGAATGTGGGAGGAGCTTCAGGAAGAGCTGCAGTCTGATCTGTCACCAGAGGACCCACACTGGTGAGAGGCCCCACGAGTGTGGGGAATGTGGGATGAGCTTCAGGACGAGACCCCACCTGATCCGCCACCAAAGGATTCACACCGGGGAACGACCCCACGAATGTGGGGAATGTGGGATGAGCTTTATTGAGAGAGTCCAGCTGATCTGCCACCAGAGGATCCACACTGGGGAACGGCCGTACAAATGTGAGGAATGTGGGAAGAGCTTCAGACAGAGAGCCCACCTGATCGTGCACCAGAACATCCACACTGAGGAGAAGCCATACAAGTGTGGGGAATGTGGGAAGGGGTTCAACAAAAGAGGAAACCTGATCATCCATGAGATGATCCACACTGGGGAGAGGCCTTACAAATGTCCCCAGTGTGGGAAGGGGTTTCGGACCAGTAGTGACCTTCTTGTACACCAGCGGATTCACAGAGAGGAGAGGCCCTTCCGCTGCCCCGACTGTGGGAAGGGCTTTAAGCACAACTCCAACCTTATTACCCACCGGCGAATCCACACCGGAGAGAGGCCCTAGGTTTGTCCCCAGTGTGGGAAGAGCTTCTTACACAGCTCTCACTTGACCAAACACCAACGGAGGCATCGGTAAGGGAAGCCCTGCAGGTGTCCCCAGTGCAGGAAGAGCTTCATGCGCTGCTCCAGCTCCATCCCCCAGTGGAGGAGCCACGTTGCACAGAGCCCTGGTGACCCACATTGCCTGGGATCCATGTGGGGAAGACACCTGACTGGTTCTCCTTTTGTTTTGGTTTTAAGTTTTTTTCTCTTCTTCCTCTCTTTGCAATGCAGTAGTCAAAATGGATCAATCTGACTGTCAGTGTCTCCCTTGAGCCAGGGCAGCTCCCAGCCAAGCCCGTGGCCTGAGTGAATTCCCAAGGCAGGAGCTCCAAGGAGCATGGCTGAAGTTCTGGGGGCTGGCAGTGCAATGTCCCTGTAGGATCTTGGTGCCCTTGGCTTTGGGCCCCTTCTGGAGAGCTTTGCCTTGAAGGGGGGCAGGAAGATCTTTTCCTTGCTGGGCACTGGCATTGCAGAGCCTTGGAGTGTGTGCCCTGCAGGAGCACCCAGAGTGGGATCCTGCGGGCTGGGACCTTGTAGGGCTGGGATTGTGCAGACGTGGATTGTACAGACCTTGATCACAGGGACTGGGATTGTACAGACTGGGACCATCCTGATCCGAACTGTCGAGACTGGGATCATACAAACTGGGATCATTCAAACTGGGATCATATGGACTGGGATGGCTGCATGGGAACGATGCAAACCAAGGCAGTGCCGCCCCGCCCAGGGCTCTCTGCCATCCCTTACAGTCCCACTCAGTCACTCCCATTCCTGCATTGGGACACGGCCAAAACTCCCGGATTGAACGCAGCGGTCCCGTGGCCATGCTGGGGCCAATCCCTCACCAATTCCGGGTCCCATCCCCATCCCAGTTCCAGTCTCAGTGTCAGTCCCAGAGCATTCCCGGTGCTGATTCTGGTCCCAGTGTTGATCTCGATCCCGGAGCGGTGCCAGACTCTGTGCCGGTGCCAGTTCCAGTTTCAGTCCCTGTCTCAGTCTCAGAGCCCTCCTGGTCCTGTTGCCGGTACCCGTTGGTTCTGGAATGTTCCCAGTACAAATCCCAGTCTTGGTCCTGGTCCTGGAGCAGCACCAGTCTTGGTGCTGGTTCTGGTGCCGCTCTCGGTCTCCGTTCTGGAGTTCTCCCGGTCTCAGTTCTGGCCGTAGTCCTGGAGCGCTTCTGGTGCCGGTTCCGAAGTGCTCCCAGTACCGGTCCCAGTGTCAGCCTTGGTCTCAGTTTGGTCCCTTCGCCTTTTCTGGTGCTGGTTTTGGTCTCTGTCCCAGTGCTGGTCCCAGAGCGTTGCAGGTCTCGGTTCTGGTGTTGGTCTCAGTCTTGGTGCTGGTGCCGGTTCTGGTGCTGTTCTAGGTCTCAGTCTCGGTCCTGGAGATTTTAGGCCTGCTTGGGTAATTTTTGGCCGAACTGCGCAGGGTTAGGGTGGATTTTAGGCGGCTTTGGATGATTTTAGTCCAAATCTGGTGGGTTTTGGGGTGGACTTTAAGTGCCTTTGGGTGATTTTAGGGCAAACTGGGTACATTTGAGCTGGATTTTGGGCCAATTTTGATGAGTGAAGGGTGATTTGAGGCCATTTTGGAGGTTTTAAACCAATTTGCGCGGTTTTAGGCCCCACATTTTTCATTTTAGATGCTTTTCTATGATTTGAAATGCTTTTGACAAATTTTAGGCTAAACCATGTAGATTTAGGTTGAATTTTAGGTCCCATTGAGTTATTTTAGACCACTTTTTGGAGATGTTAGGCCTCTTTGGTCGATTACAGGCCAAACCGAAACAGGTTTAGGGTGGATATTCAGCCCCTTTGGAAATTTTAGGCTTATTTTCATAATTTTAGACGAAACGGGGCGTTTTAGGACGGAGCGTCCCCGAGGCCCCGCCCCTTTCCCCTCACGGTTCCCGCCCTGTCCCTGACCCCGCCCCTTTCCCCTCACGGTTCCCGCCCTTTCCTTGGCCCCGCCCTCCCTGTTCGGGGCTCGGAGCGGGCGAGGAGGAGGAGGGAGGGAGGAAGAGGCGGAGCGGCAGCCGGGAGCGGGAGGAGAAGACGAGCGGAGGTTTCGGGCGGCTCCAGCGCTCCGGGGAGCCGCAGCAGGCCCGGGGAGCGTCCCGGCTCACCGCCATCCCGCAGGTGCCCGAGGAGGGGGAGCTCGCCACAAATATCGGTGGTGGGGGGGTGGGGGGAAGCGGCCCCTGGGTTTGGGGTTTTTTAGTGGGGGATGTTTGGAGCTGGCAGGGCTCCCAAGGCGAGGCGCAGATGCCCCTCGGGGGGAGATCGGGGGCTCCCCGGGCGGTGTTTTTGGGGGTTGGCGGTGTGGGCAGAGGCGGGTCGGGGGCCGGGGCCCAGCAGGTTTGTCCGTGAGCGGGACGGGCGAGAGAGGAGAGCCCCAGCAGCGCCAAGCGGGGAGGCCGAGAGGGGGGGAGCCCTGGGCTTGTCGGGAGCCCGGCGGGGGCTGCTGGGGCTGGAGGGGCGGGCTGGGCGGGCAAGGGGTTCGGGGGTGCCGCTGCTGGGAAAGGGGTTCACGGCTCCGGTTTCTGGAAAGGGCTGTTCCCAATATGAGCCCAGTCACTCCCAGTCATTCCTTGTTACGGTGTCATTTGCCCCCAGCACCGTCCCAGTTTCATTCCGTCCCTCTCACTGTCACCGAAAGTCCGGAAAAAGCCTAAACCCTCCAAAGAACATTTTTAAGGTTCGAGATTCAAGGCATTACTTTATTCTCCGGGCTGGATGTTCTTCTCACCAGGATGTACCACAGAAATCATCTCATCCACACACAGTTCGGCTGTGCCGAGAGAATCATTCCATGACACACCGGTTTTAGTAGATTTTTCAGATCTTTTTTGTCGTGTAAACCTATGTAAATGAACTGGGTCGCTTTTCACTGGTCTCGAGGTGCAAATACTAAGTTCTTAATATTTAGTCTAATATTGGATGGGGATTTATTCTCTTTTGATGTTAATTCGATCCTGATGCCTTGAATTTCTCCTCAGTCTTTCCCAGCGCTGTCTCCAACCCTGCCCGAGGCACAGGCTGGGGTGGATGTTCCCTTAATGGCCGCTGATGGCCCTTGAGCCCCCGGGCTGCTCCCGGTCTGTTAAAATGTGGAGTTTATGTGCCCCCAGCTGGTGGAACAATGGCCTGGAAACAAAAGTCTTTTTCCCCGAGCAAAGGCGAACAAAACCGCTTCAATCAAGGTAGACAGCAATTTTTAAACTGATTCATCTTTACACAAATCGCTTTCATCCGCAATTTTCCCAGTTCTCCCAGTTGCCCCCAGCATCATCCCAGTCACTCCCAGTATGATCGCAGTCTCTCCCAGCAGGGCCCCAGTCACTCACCATTGTCCCCAGTTTCCCCCAGCCTGGTCCCAGTTCCTCCCCCCACTCACTCCCAGTTCGGTGCCAGTCACCACCCCTATGGTCTCAGACACTCCCAGTATATCCCAGTTTCCCTGAAAATTCTCATCGTCATTCCCAGTCACTCCCAGTTACCTCAGCGTCATTCCCTTGCCTGCAGATGCCTCCCAGTTCCTCCCAGATCCTCCCGGTGTGTCCCCATTTTTTTCCGAGGCCGGGCCTGGTAGCTCCCAGTAAGCCCCAGTCAGGGTCCATTGACAGCCACTCTAATCCTAGTATGATTGCAGCCACTCCCAGTATGATCCCAGTATGATTCCAGTCACTTGCAGTCTAATTCCAGTCTCTCCCAGTCTCTCCCAGTCTGATGCCATTGGCTCCCAGTGTGATCCCAGTTGCTCCTTGTCAATGCCAGCATGACCCCAGTAGCCTCCATTATGACCCCCATGGCTCCCAGTCTCTCCCAGTATACCCCAGTCACCCCTAGGACGCTCCCCGTAACTCCCATCTCCTTCCAGTTGCTCTCAGTGTGATTCCAGTTGCTCTCAGTGTGATTCCAGTTGCTCCCAGCCACTCCCAGTCAATCCCAGTATGATTGCCCTCAACATCAGTATGATCCCAGTTCTCCCCAGCATGGACCCAAGCGGTTCCCAGTGTGATCCCAGTAGCCCCAGCATAGTTCCAGTTGTTCCCTGTTGATCCGAGTGTGATCCCAGTTGCCCCCAGTTACCCCTGGTATAGTCAGAAGGAGACAGAAGAGGGGGGAGCTTTTTGGGTTGCAGGGAGTGGCAGCAGCGTGGGGAGGGCAGGGCCCGAGTAAATGGGGGATCTCCTTCCCCTTGCGTGTGGCACGGAGGCAAATGCCATCATGTCGTTGTCCTTCCTCCCGCAGGCAAGGAGCTGAGCATGGAGAGCAGGGAGGACAAATGGCCGCGGCAGAACCTGGTGGCAGAGGCCGTTTTGAGCGGCTCCAGGGCAGCGCAGGAATGCAACGGGGAGGAAAAGGCGCGGGGATCCCGCAGGAGGAGGGGCTGCAAAGGCAGCTCGGGAGGGTGTGAGGGGGAAAGCCCCAGCGTGTGCCGGGCAGGCGGCCGGAGATGGAGGCAGAGCTCGGAGCTGGTGGTGCATGAGCAGCTTCGTGATGGGAAGAAGCCCCACAAGTGCTCGGAGTGTGGGAAGAGCTTCAGGTGGAGGTCTGACCTGATCCGTCACCAGAGATTCACACTGGGGAGAGACCCTACAATTGTTCCAAGTGTGGGAAGGGGTTTTTGTTCAGCACCAATCTCATCCAGCACCAGCAGATTCACACAGAGGAGAGGCCCTTCCGCTGCCCCGACTGTGGGAAGGGCTTTAGGCGCAATGAAACCCTCATCATCCACCGGCGCATCCACACTGGGGAGAAGCCGTACAAGTGTGGGGAGTGTGGGAAGGGCTTTAGAGATAGCTCCAGCCTAAACCTCCACCAGAGGACCCACACCGGTGAGAGGACCCACGAGTGTGGGGAATGTGGGATGAGCTTTACAGTGAGAGCCAGCCTGCTCCAGCACCAGAGGATCCACACTGGGGAGAGGCCCTTTGAGTGTGGGGAATGTGGGAAGAGCTTCAGATGGAGGTCCAACCTAATCCAGCACCAGAACATCCACACTGTGGAGAAGCCGTACAAGTGTGGGGAATGTGGGAAGGGCTTCAACCAAAGAGGCCAGCTATTCATCCACCAGAAGATCCACACTGGGGAGAGACCCTACAAGTGTTCCGAGTGTGGGAAGGGGTTTCGGACCAGCACTCAGCTCCTTGTACACCAGCGGATTCACAGAGAGGAGAGGCCTTTCCGCTGCCCTGACTGCAGGAAGGGCTTTAAGCACAACTCCGACCTCATCACCCACCGGCGCATCCACACCGGGGAGAGGCCCTACAAGTGTCCCCAGTGTGGGAAGAGCTTCATACAGAGCCCTCACTTGACCAGACACCAACAGAGGCACCACTAAGGGAAGCCCTGTGAGTGCCTCGACTGTGGGAAGAGCTTCGTGCTCTGCTCCAGCTCCATCCCCCAGTGGAGGAGCCACGTTGGGCAGAGCCCTGGTGACCCACATTGCCTGGGATCCGTGTATGGAAGACACCTGGCTGTTTATCCTTTTCTTTTGGTTTTAATTTTTTTGCTCTTCTCCATCTTTTTACACTCGAAAAGCGAAGAGGGATCATTCTGTTACCTCAAAACCGCTCAAATTCAACAAAAAACAATTCAATCCCACCTCAAAGTGGCTTGTTCCCACCTCAGCTCAATCTGTCTTGGTTTCAAACACAGGTATCTGCTAAGGAGGGGCATGGCCTCCCTAGGAAATGGAAAATTCAAATCCCCTCCCTTCTCATTATTGTAATTTAGGATATTAAAGGGGCTCTCAGGCAGAGGTATGGGGATAGGAGTAACAGTTCTTTCCTAGTGTGTGTAACAAGACAAACAAACAAGAACAAGGACAGCATTAATAGTAAACAGAACCAGGGACCTCGAGGGGTTTTGTTTCACACAGCCCGGGGCAGTCTGATCTCTTGGGACTCCAATAGCACCAAGCTGGAAGGGTGGAAAATCCCGGGCTGGTGGATGATGTTATCAATGCACATTCTAAAGTTGGATTTTGGCAAATATTGAAATGAATGCTATGTATGATGCAGGAAGATCTTCCTGTATTTTCTTTTATTAATAGAGCTCAGGGATGTGATGAATGTATATGTTTTGGTTGTTAAAAGTAAAAGACTGTTGAGTTTTTTTGGATTATTTTTGTAACATCTAAACTGGCCAGTCCAGAAGTTAGGGGTACTCCTCCTGCATTCCTACATTAACCAAATGAAGATTGCTGACCAAAAGCTACAAAAAAGGAATTTATCGAACTTCTGTTACCAGAATTTTATCCAAATGAAGATGACCAAAACCTCAGGAGAAGAATTTATGGGACCTGTGCAATCAGAGGGAATGGAGCCACCCTCAGATGGATCTACCAGATAAAATGCTTCGGGGGGGGGAGTTGCAACTGAACAAAGAAATTCATTCTCAACAGGAATGTTTGAATCATGCATGTGAATTTATAAATATACAACAGGCTGATAATTTTTAGGAAGGAGCTTTTTTTTTGGTTAGCGTGTGTGCTCTCCGGTAAATGCCAAACCACCCGGCCAAATATTTGCTTTCTTCTGACTCCTAATTGTCTATTTTTTTTATTTTTTATTAAATTTTTCAATTTTCCTAAGAGAGTGACCCTCGTTTTTCACCATGAGCTAAATCAGAGGCCCTGCGGTGGTGGCTGGTGTGAAATGTGGGGTTGTGTTTGGTGTCAGGTAGAAAAAGAATGGCCTTTGTAGTTATGGTTGTGAAATGTGTGGGAAAGGCCATAGGATAATTATAAAAACATCTGTTTAATGAACAAAATGGAAAAAAGCATGGAAAGGGGCTTTTGAACTATTTTGCCAAGAAATAATAGCTAAATAATTATTATATATATCTTCATATTTTATAATAATTAATAATATTAATATTAAATAATATTATTATACAATATAACAATATAATAATATATAATTTGATATATTGTTATAGCCAATAATAATAGCTAAAAAGTTTTTTTGCTTGCTGATAAGTGAATTATGTGAGCCTATAAGGTTTTTAATAGAAGGTTTGAACTATAGCTTTAGCATATATATATATAGAAAGGATTGTAATCACCCAAATAGAAGAAGTGAGCTATTCCAAAGTAAAATGAATGATCCTGGGAAGAGGAGATGGAAGCTGGACCTCACCAACAAAACTGATTTATAGTCCTAAAAAAGGAAGAACTGAATCTCTCCTCTCTGGTGTTTTCTTCTGAAGAAGGAAATCTGGATGCCAGCACCACTGACTTATGATCCTGGGAACCTCATCATCACAAGATGTTATTTCTGACCTCACTAATTTCAGACCTTTTGAAGTATAGAAAATTTAACTTCACCAATAGAAATTGATCACGATGGGGTATAGAAATTAGATTTCAAAAGTAGAAATTAGGAGGAAACTAGAAAAAAAAATTGCTGAGAAATTCTATAGGTAAAAAAACCCCAAATCTCTCCCTCAACAATTTCAGGATAAACTGGGCAGTTTTAGATTGGATTTTAGATGCCTTTGGAGTATTTTAGGCCCATTTGGGTGATTTTACCTCAACCTAGGGACGTTCAGGGTGAATTTTATGGTGATTTGGAAGATTTAAGAGGTTTTTTTAAGGGGATTTTGTGGGGTTTTAAACCAGTTTGGGCAATTTTAGGCCGCTTCACTTGATTTTAGACCCGTATGGAGGATTTTTACATGCCTTTGGATGATTTTAAGACATGTAATGTGGCTTTAGGTAGAATTTTAGTTCCGTTTGGATGATTTGGGGTGACTTTGTAGAGAATTTTGGCCTCGTTCGGTGATTTGATAACAAACCTGATAGAGTTGATGGTGGATTTCAGAGCCCTTTACACAATTTTAGGCTCCTTTGGATGATTTTAGGCCAACTCTGATGGGTTTTAGGGTGGATTTTAGGCCTAATAAAGTAATTTTAGGCCAAACCAGGTACTTTGTGGGTGGATTTTATTCCCATTTAGGAGATTGAAGTGTGATTAGAGGCCATTTCAGGTGTGGGGGGGCGGTTTAAACCAGTTTAGACAATTTTCTGCTTCATTTAGTTGACTTTTTTATTCCAGTGGATGATTCCCTTTGCAACTGGCAGATTCTAGGCCAAACTGAGGAATTCGGGTGGATTTTAGGCCACTTTGAGGGGATTTTTTTCCTCATTGGTGGATCTGAGACCAAACGTGATCGGGTTTAAGGTGCATTTTAGGACCCTTTGGAAAATTTTAGGCCCATTTGGGTGATTTTTTGTCAAACCAAGCCCTTTTAGGACCGCGGATCCCCTTGGCCCCGCCCCTTTCCCCTCACGGTTCCCGCCCTGTCCCTGACCCCGCCCCTTTCCCCTCACGGTTCCCGCCCTTTCCTTGGCCCCGCCCTCCCAGTTCGGGGCTCGGAGCGGGTCGGGGGCCGGGGCCCAACAGGTTTGTCCGTGAGCGGGACGGGCGAGAGAGGAGAGCCCCAGAAGCGCCAAGCGGGGAGGCCGAGAGGGGGGGAGCCCTGGGCTTGTCGGGAGCCCGGCGGGGGCTGCTGGGGCTGGAGGGGCGGGCTGGGCGGGCAAGGGGTTCGGGGGTGCCGGTGCTGGAAGTGGCTGCTCCCAGGATGAGCCCGGTTGCCTCCCCCGTGTGGTTCGAGTTTCCCGGGCACTGCCAGAGTGAGCCCAGTGAGTGCCAGTGTCCGTAAGTGGGGAGACAGAAGAGGGGGGAGCTTTTCGGGTTGCAGGGAGTGGCAGCAGCGTGGGGAGGGCAGGGCCCGAGTAAATGGGGGATCTCCTTCCCCTTGCGTGTGGCACGGAGGCAAATGCCATCTTGTGTGGACGGTGAATTCCTCCAGAGATGGGGGCAGGTGAGCAATCCAGCCTATGTGAAAGAATAGGCCTGTAACCATTTCAACGAGAAAGGAGTCATGCACCAGGGAGAAGAAGATGCAGAGAGTCACATATAAAGACGAACAAAAGATGGTGAACAACTTCAGAAATGTGGGAATCAGAAGAAAGCCAGAAAATTGATATCCATAATTTTACTGTGTATGTAAGAAGAATTAGCCAATAGAGACTAAAAGGCTAACGCGTGCTTCTAGGGATAACCAATTGTAAAGTAGCATGTAACGCGTGATTAAGGCTAAGAATTGTATAAAAGAAGCTGGAAAATCTTTTAAAATGGCCTACTTCAATCATATTGATCATGGAGTAGTGTCCCTTTCTTCTTTTTGCATAAAGGAATGTGGGCAGGGCTTAACTTAATATGGGAATATGGGTGGGGCTTAATGGCATATGAGATTGTAGGTGGGGCTTGACCTTATAAGGGAATGTGGGTGGGGTTTAGCAATATAGTAAGATGTGGGTGCAGCTTAATCAAATATGGGAATGTGGGTGGGGCTAAACCTTAAAGGTGACTGTGGGCAGGGCCTAACTGCATTTGAGATTGTGGGAGGGGCTTAACTGCATATGAGATTGTGGGCAGTGCTTAACCTTATGTGGGAGTGTGGGTGGGGATTAATGTTATATGGGAATAAGGGCAGGGCTTATATTTCTATGGGAAAGTGGGCGTGGTTTAACCTTCTATAGGAATGTGGGCTGGGTTAAACAATATATGGGAATGAGGGTGGGGCTTGAAGTTCCATAGGTCTGTGGGCGTGGCTTAACCTTATATGGGAATGTGGGCAGGGCTTAACCTTCCCTGAGAATGTGGGTGGGGCTTCTATTGGGATGTGGGTGGGGCTAAAACTTTTACTGGAGTGTGGATGGGGTTTTAAAAATCTTTTCTAGGAATGTGGGTGGGGCTTAAATGAGGGGTGGGCAGGGCTTAATCTTACAAAGAATGGTGGGGGGGCTTAAATTTGGGTATGGGAAAGCAGCAATTAGGCAGCCAGGCCTTTGCTCTAGCAGCTGCAGACCTGGAAAACTCCAACAGTATCTGAATCTCATGCCGTGCTGGAAAAGGCGTGCACGTTTCTGCAGCAGCTTCCTTTGAGCTAAGAAAACAGGAAACAACCAGGACTTCTGGAAACGAGCAAAGCAGCACACCTTTCCCCCACTGAGCAAACTCTGTGTGCCCAGCTCTCTGAAAAAAGCAGATTGAAGTTCTCTACAACTCTGCCAGGGAAAAAGTGGCAACTAGGCAGCCAGGCCTTTGCTCTTGCTGCTGCAGACGTGGAAAACTCCAACAGGATCAGAATCTCCAGATTCTCCTGAGTTTCTCCTGGAGCATGCTGGGTGTAATGCTGGGAATTTAACCTGGGTTTGGGGTGTTCTCCTGTAGTCCCAGCTCTAAGCACTGCTCCTGAGCCGAGGCCTTGCCCTGTCCCCGCCCTAAACCTGGGTGTGCTTTTCCAGCCCTTGAATCCCATGGGCAATTCCAAATTCCCAGAGCTCCCCAAGGCACAGCATGGACACACTTCCTGGGAGTTCATTTCAATCTGCCTGAACCAAGGACATCCTACCCAGGTTTGAAACTTTATTCCTGTTTGCTTTTCTCTTCTAGGTAGTTGGCAAAAAAGGAAAGAGCCTCTGGGAAGCCGCGCCACTGGAAGGCCTTATCCCAGTCCAAGGTTCCCACTTTTCTCTGACTCCTGCATAATTGCTTGATCATAACCAGGGACTGTCTGTTTGATTCTCTGCCTTTCCCAATAAACCTTTGCTTTCAGCTGGGGTGTGTTCCTGGTGTCATCCTCCTCCTCCATGGATTTGTAAATAAAGTTCCTGACTTTTGCCAAGTGTAATTTTGTTATTCCAGCAATTGTGACTCTTTTGTTCCCAAGAAACTTCCCAACTCTGCTGAGCATTTCAGATGTCAAATACAAGATTGGAGTTTCTTTGGATTGTTACTCCCACAAAATACAGATAACTCTTGGACAGGAGTAACTTGACATGTCTCATTCTCACTCGCCCTTAAAATCAGAGCAGAGGAAGCAGATTTTAAATCATCATTCCATGGACTTCCACCAACTTCCTGACTGTTCCAAAAGTTTTCAATGTTAGAAATTCCTGAGCTTGTTTTCCAGGCAAGCTGGGCTTTAGATGTTCTTTATTCCTGTTAGTTGATGTTTTTCCTCTCTCTGATGCAGCTGTGGGGGGAAAGAGGTAAAAATGCCACCTAGGCCTACACAAACATCACTCAATCCATCTGCATCAATTCACAGACCAAGGCAGAACATTTGCTTTGTGATGTCAGGCCATGGTTGCCATGCTGTCCTGGTGGCATCACAAGGCTGCCTTGGTGACATCACAAGGTTGCTTTGGTGACATCACCAGGTTACCTGGGTGCATGGAAGCCTCAGTGGCAGAGCGGCTCTTGGGCTTGCTCAGTGCAGGAGCATCCCCTCCTGCTTGAGGCATTTGTCAGTGGGCAGCTGCACACTGACAGCAGCCTTGCTTTTTTCTTGTCTTAGAGCACAGTCTGTAAACTTGCACAGCAGTGCCACAATGATTGGGCACCTGGCTGCTGCAGGTTTCGCTGTTTATGGCACTACTTATTCCACCTATTACCTGTATAACCTGGCACGTAAGTAGAGCTTTTCCCTGGGTGTAAGCTAAGCTGGCTTTTGTAGGTCTTCCTGCTCTTTCTTAGTGACTGAGGGGATTTGGAAACAGAAAGACCGTTTGGACGCCACTTGGGGAAAGCTCCTGTCAACACGTTCAGCTCAAAAGGGGATGTCTGTAGCCAGGGCTCTGCAGGCAGCATTTGCAAGGGAACCTGCAGGGGTTGTGTTCCCTCATTGGAGAGTCTGTGGCAGCAGAGTCTGTAATTTCCTCAGTTTGCTGGGTCAAGCGGCACAACCTTGAAAATGTAGACTGGGAGACCTTCTGGGAAGACCTTCTAAAAACCATGCTAGGGTTCTCTCTGGATCTCTCTGAGAATCTGCTTCATGTTCCCTTGCTCACTGCAGGTCACCTGACCCGTGTGTTCAGAGGTGCCGATCCTGAGGTGAGTGAGCAAGGAACATTTGATGTTCCTGGTGTTTAAGAATTGTGGAGCAAGCTGTGAGCTTGGCCTGTGGCAGTAGAGTGTAGAGGGCCAGCTGAGTAGGCTGAAAGAAAATCCATTGCCATGTCTGCAGCAGCAGGGGCAAAGGCATCACTGGCTATTTGCTAATTTTCCATTTCAGACCTTTAAAAGAACTAACAGCACAGTTTTGCAGAGAGAACATTGCCTCCTGATAGTAGGCGGGGGGAATATCTAATTCAGAGCAATTGGCACTACACTTGAATCAGCCCATTTGAATTTAGTCGGAGTGACTTAGAATGCCATTGCTATCAAAGCTGATGATCTGTGCTTAGTAGAGCTGGTTCTAGAGCTGCATAGGAATCAGGGTATGAATGATAGATAATGGCCTGTGTCTCACACTCCTGTCTGTCCACAGAGAGCAGAAGAAAGAGCAGACTCTCCTCTGGCTCCCTCTGCTCCTGCAGAAGAGGCCAAAGAGGAGCCAAATGACCACCAGCCTCCAGCTGTGGTCACACCACAGCCGGAACTTTCCGAGACAGTAAGTGCCACTTTCTGGAGGGTGCTGTCTTCAGTGCAAGGCAGAGCTGCAAGTTTCTGAGCAGCCAGCACTTGCTGTTGGTGGCTGAGGATTCCCCTCAGCCAGTGACACCTGGAAAATGGGCTTTGATCTGTCATGTTCAGGCCCCAGCTTGCTGGGATTCTGACAGGGGCCAGCCTGAAGCATGAAGGCTCCCTGTCTGCAGAGGAGGGAGCATGTCAAAGACACTGCACTCAGCCTTGTGGGATACGTAGGGGACACTGTGGTCTGGAGACACCTGTCCCCCTGCACAGACTTGCCAAGCAGCTACAGGCACAAGGAATATTGATCTGACAACACAAGCTCTTTGGGGTGCTTTGTCCCCATGAGCTTCTTGGGTGTGCTTCCCTGGGAGCATTTCAGAGACACACTGGGGCCATGGAGTTGCTGCTTGAAGTCAGGGATTTGGGTGCCTTGGTTGCCAGGTTGTTCTTTTGCCTCTTCAGGCAGAGCAGTCAGTAGCAGAGCTGGCAGGCGCTCAGAGTCCACCTGTCTTTTGGTTTTTAAGAAGCTGCTAAGAGATGATTGTGCTGTCCATGAATCCGTGGGGGCCACTCCTGTCTTGTGTGGCAAAAGACACGTTCCCTGTCTGCTTCCTGAGAGGCTGTTGGAGCTTCAGGCCCAGATGGAGCCTGATTGTACTGCCAGTGTCACTTTGGAATCCATGCCTCCCCACAGGCAGAGGATGAACCTGGAGAGCAGCAGCCCAGTGCTCGGGGAATGTGGGAGCCCAGCAGTCTCTGAAA